>PVIH01003617.1:15868-156988 GCA_004025045.1 Sigmodon hispidus
GGGGAGGGTGCAGGTGGCCTTTGGTGAGGGGGGAGGCTGTGGGATAGCCTTTAGGCAGGGAGAGAATTGTGGTAGGAACATGAGCCAGCTGATATTTTTACAGAGATGATTGAGTAAAAAATAAAATTTAAAGATGGGTGTGGTGGCAAATGCCTTTAATCCCAGCACTTGAGAGACAGATCCTGGTTTTAGGCCAGCCTGGTTTATATAGAGAATGAGTTCTAGGTTAGCCAGGGCTATACCGAGAAACCATGTCTAAAAATACATTTTAGAAGTATGGGGGTGGGGTGGGGATAAGAGTCAGGAGTTGCAGTCTTTTGTGCTGTTTAAGAATGTGGTCAAAATCACAGGGGTCAGTTTGCAGAATTACAGTTTGGAATGTGGCAGGAAAGGAAGGCGGTGCTGTAAACTGCCCAGATGCCCCGAATGAGAAGAATCTGCTATTTCCTCATGCCTCCCCACAGATGTCTCTCTCTAGTGAGATGGCTGCTACAAATAGAAGAATCCATAGATGTGGGTTAATCTTAGCCTGTGCTCCACAGCGTCTCCTGGCCCCACCAGCAGCACTCCTTACCAGTGTGTCCTTGTATGTGAGCCGCCCGGGCTCTTTAAGAGCTGCAAAGCCTGTGGGACAGGAAGAATTACATTGTCAGTTTCCTTGAGAATGTTGACATGAGGCTTATTACTTCTGTTGTCAACCCTGTTCCAGTTAGAAAGAGCGGAGACCACTGTGCTCCCCAGAGATGTGTTCAGTGCAGCCTGGGCTGTGTAGCAGAAACAGTGAGCCCATCTTGGTTATTAACTGTAAAGGTACAAAGAGGAACAGAAGGACAGAGTCACATCATCTTTGCTCTGCGATTCTTCAGTAAGGTTTTTCTTGCTCAACAATGTGACAAAGAGGGTGATGACACCGTCTGCAGAGTGGGGCTCAGCGGGCCCACTGCTGGGGTTTGCTCCCTGCTCTTGCCCCTGCTCTCCTGTTTTGTCCTTACAGAACATGTGCTCGGGACAGCTCTGCACTCTTCTTGTCCTTCACCATGTTTTAGGAGCTAGAGCGTTCTCTGCTCCAGTCTCTCAGAGTCAGGCAGAAGAAAGCACTCTCAGGCCTGCCGGGCAGCTGTGCTGCTGTGGGGCTGAAGATGCCTGTGTTCCGAGCTTTGCACACACACAGTGGACTTGTTTGTCCTTTTCCCAAAAGGCAAGTACTGCTGCTCTGTCTTAGGCGGATCCCATAGTTTGCACCTATTGTCTGGAAACCAGACAAATGCTTCACAGGGCACAAAGCGATCTTTGCTCCAGCCCTGCAGGCTGGACAGTGCCCCTTCATAAATGGACAGTGCCGTGGTAGAAGCGGATTAGCTGACAGGAAGTGGTGGCAGACTTGTCCGAGCCCTGCTGTCTGACATGATAGCTCTTCCTTGGTCCAGAGTAAGTTGCATGTATTTGAGGAATCTGTTTGGGAGTATTGCTGTGTGTAGACCCACCCTTACACCCTCATCACCAGCATGACAACTGTCTATCACATCATGTGTTTCCTGGTACCCTTTCACTCCATAAATCTTCCTCTTTGACTCATTGTTTCTAGGTAACAATCGATTTGCTTTCTGGCCACTATATATTAGATTTCATTTTATGGAATTCAATTTAAATGGAGTGATGCAGCATGGTGGGGAGTGGTGGCGCGTCTGACAAATTTCACCTAATAGAATTTTTTTAGATTTATTCTTGCTATGTATTGACAGTTCGTTCCTTTTTCACCACCAAGTAGTATTTGATCACACAAATAAACCAGTTAGTTGATTTACTTATCCATGTACATCTGTGTCTAGTTTTTAGCCCTTAGGAATAAAGCTAAAATGAACATTTATGTGCAAGGATTCAGACACACATGCTGTTCTTGTGTCAGTGCTGGAGAGTTGAGTGGTTCAGTCATGTGATTGGTGTGTGCTTTGTTTTGTTAAGGTGCTACCACACTGCTTTCAAATGATGCCATTGTGAATCCCATGGCAGCATGTGTGTTCCAGGAGCCCTGGTTTCTCATTGGCACTTTGTCAGCTTCTCAGTGGAACTGTCTGTGCTAGCCTGTAAATTGTAGGGAGAGGGATCTCATACCTTGCAATTTGTTTTTCTTTGTGAGGAGAGGTGTTTGTTGGGTATCTGAGCGCACAGTTTGACCCACATATCTCTGCTGGTCAGTTCCCTTCAGTCCTTTGCCTTTGGTGGTAGGAGGTTTTAACAGTGATGATCCTTAGAGAAGTCCGTTTGTGCCATCCATATGGTCTTCTGTCAGTCAGGTGTGCATTACAGCCACTGTGCTCTGCCCTTTGCCTTTTTATTTCCACAGCAGTCCTTTGAAAACATTTTAATTCTGATGGTGATTTATTTGTTCCTGTGGCCTGTTTCTCTCTGAGCATATTGAATACTTTGTGTCTTTTAAGGAATTTATCACTCTTGTCTGTTGACAGACTGACTTGCTCTCTTCCCTAACCTTCCTTAAGTCTGTGACTGGATAGTGATGGACTTGCTTATTCCTCGGCTCGACAGTGTGTGGGTTTGTTTTTCCTTCTGATCAGTGTGGCTGGGGTTATTGATTCTACTGATCTCAAAGAACCTGGTTTTGTTCAACAGTTTTCCTCCACCCTTTTCTGGTTTTGTTTTGGTGGTTTCTGCTCTGGCCTTCTTTTCAGGAGGGCTCATAGGTTCTTCTCTTCTTGCCATTTCAAGGTAGAAGTCTGAGGTTGTTTGTTTGAGGACTCTTATTTCTGAGGTGTAGACTGCTGTAAATCCCCTCTCACTGCAATGTCAGGGCAGCCTTCCTCACTCTTGCTGTAATGTGTTTTCATTTGTATTTAATTCAAGATGCTGTTTTGCTTTTATTTTTTCATGAATTCCTTAGAATATCTAGTGCTTTTCCAGCTATCTATCTTTACTCCCTTCTACTTTGCTTACACTACGGTCTGAGGAAATACTGTGTGTGACCTGAGCCCTTCTTGATTTTTGAAGCCTTGTTTAGGGCCCAGAGAGTCATGCTGCCAATGTGTCTGAGCAGCCTTCTGCTGCTGGGGGAAGGAGGGTGCTTTGCTGCGAAGGCAGGTGAAGTCGGTGTCATGTTGCCTACAGGTTGCATTTTGGTTTGGTGGTTACTGAGAGGTGTTAGTGAGCCTGGGGCTGCTATCATGGATATTGGCCTTTGTCATTTCATCCCCATAAGCTTCACTCTGCGCATTCTGAAGTTAATTTAGATGCTTACACATTTCAAATTACATCAGGTAATCCTAGCACTTGCAAAGCAGAGGCAGATAAATCTCTGAATTTGGATTCTGAGGCCAGCATAGTCTATAAGAGTGAGTTCCAGGACAGCCAGGACTCCACAGAGAAACTCTGACCCAAAACAACAACAACAAAAAAGTTAAACAGTGCTTTAGATTACATGTTCTTTTGAGTAACTAGTCCCCTCCCCCTTTTTTAATGAAGAAATCACTTTCTTCATCCCTAGGATTGCTCTTTGACCTGAACCTTGATCCCTAGTGCTGGAACCCTCCCAGCATAGACTAGTGTCAGCATCGAGCGTCCTTGCCGTCTGTTCTGAATAAGCTTGCCGTCTGTTCTGAATAAGCTGTGTCTGTCTGTTGCCTTGCCTCCTTCTCCCACCAAATTTATGTGCTGAATCCCCAGTTCCCAGGTGACTGGATTTGGAGACAGAGCCTAAAAGAGGCCATTATGGTTAAATCCAAGAAGACAGTGTCCCACAGTAGAATGTACCCAGAAGTGCCCCTTCCCAACTATGTTGTGGGGTCCCCAGGAACACTTCTCTCTCTGACCTCCCTGCTGATGCAGTAACATTTGATGTCAGAATATGGAGGAAATCCCACTGCAGAGTATTTTATTGTTGTTGTTTCTTTTAAGACAGATTTTAATAGAAAAAAAGTTGTTTTTATTAACTATGTTTTCATTCTTTATATACCTACATTTTTTATTGAGAATAGATTCTTCTCTCATACAATATATCCCAACCTCAGTTTCCCCTCTTTCTCCTTCTCTAGTCCCTACTTCCCCAGATCCACTTCTCCTTTATGTCCCTTCAGAAGAGAGCACTTCTCCAGGAGACAACAACCAGATACAACAAAACAGGAGACAATAAGAGAGTCAAAAGTCTTTATATCAAGGCTGGACACGGCAATTCAACAGGACGAAAAGAGTCCCAGAAGCAAGTAAAACAGTCAGAGACACACCCCCTCCCGTTGTTAGACATCCTATAAAAACACCAAGCTAAAGCTATAACATGTCAGCTATACATGAGAACCTAGCACAGAGCCATGCGTCCCCATGCCTCCTATGAGCCCTGCTTAGATGATTCAGTGGGCCATGCTCTCCTGGTACCCTCTGTCCCTCTGACACCTACAGCCTCCCCCATCTTCTGTGGGCTTCCCAAGCTTCAGAGGAAGGGACCTGATGGAGATGTCCAGTTTAGACTCCCTCTCTGAATAATGTCTGGCTGTAGGTCTCTGCATCTGTTTCTGTCACTGCACTAGGTTTCCACAAAGCCCCCAGATGCTCCCCAGTTCCAGCTGTTTTTTTCCTGTACTCTATTCATTCATCTGACACACCCCCACAGACCTGATTCATCCTGTTCCTGTCTCCACCCACCCCCAGCCCACCTTTAAAATCTATTTCTCCTTCCCGGGGAGATCCACGTGTCCCCAAAGAGCCCTCCTTATTTAGCTTCTCTGGGTTTGTGAGTTGTAGCTTGATTATCTTTTACTCAACAGCTGACATCCACTTATAAGTGAATGTGTACCATATTTGTCTTTCTGGATCTAGGTTGCTTCACTAGTCTAATTGGCATCCGTTTGCCTGCAAATTTCATTATGTTATTTTTTAACAGCTGAGTAATGCTCTACTGTATAAATGTACCACATTTTCTTTATTTATTCTTTGATTGTGGGACATATAAATTGTTTCCAGTTTCTGACTATTATGAATAAAATTACAATAAACATAGTGACCAAGTGTCCTTGGGGTAGGATGGAGTGTCCTTTGGTGTATGCCCAAGAGTGGTGTAGATGGATCATGAGGTAGATCAATTCCCAATTTTCTGGGGAAATGCCATATTGATTTCCATAGATGACTGTACAAGTTTGCACTCTGACCAGCAATGGAGGTGTGTTCCCCTTGCTTTACATCCTGGCCAGTGTGTGCTTTTATTTAGCCATCCTGACAGATATAAGATGGAATCTCAGAGTCATTTTGATTTACACTTCCCTGATGTCTAAGAATTTTGAACATTTAAGAGTTTTTCAGCCATTTGAGATTCCTCTATTGAGAATTCTCTGTTTAGATCTGTACCTCCTTTTAAAATTGGATTATTTGGTGATTTATTTGGTGTTTGTTTATTAGATTTTTTTTGGATATTAAACTTGTACTGGATGTAGTAAAAAAAAAATCTTTTCCCATTCTGTAGGCTAGTCTTTGTCCTATTGGTGGTATTGCCCTAGAGAAGCTTTTCAGTTTCATGGGGTCCCACTTATTAATTGCTGCTCTTAGTACCTGTGCTGTTGGTCTTCAGTTTAGGAAGCAGTCTTCTGTGTCAGTGCATTCAAGGCTAGTTCCCACTTTCTCTTCTGTCAGGTTCAGTGTGTCTGTTTTTGTTCAGGTCTCTGGTCCTCTTGGATCTATTTGCATTCCTCTGCTTACAGACATCCAGTTTGACCAGCTGGGTTGAAGATGCTTTAGGTTATCCAGTGTGTCTTTCTGGCTGCTTCTTCAAAAGCCAGGTGTCCATAGGATGTGGATTTATGTCTGGATCGTCTATTCAATTCCATTAATCAACATGGCTGTTTTTATGCCAGTACCATGTGGTTTTTATTATTAAAAACTTGAAGTACAACTATAGTACAACTTGAAATCAGGAATAGTGATACCTCCAACAGTTCTTTTATTGTTCAGGATTGTTTTAGCTATCCTAAGGTTTTTTTGTTTTGTTTTCCCATATGAAATTGAGAATTGTTCTTTCAAGGTCTGTAAAGAATTGTGTTGGGCTGGAGAGATGGCTCAGAGGTTAGGAGCACCAGCCCGTCTTTAAGAGGTCCTGAGTTCAATTCCTAGCAACTATTGTGAAGGTGCTCCCCTGATTTCTTTCTTAGGCCATTTGTCATTTGTATATAGAAGGGCTGTAAATTTATTTATTTATTTATTTCTCTCTCGCTCTTCCTTTCTTTCTTTTCTTTTTTTTTTTTTTTTTTTTGGAGTTATCTTGTATCTAGCCACTTCGATGAAGGTATTTATTAGCTGTATGAATAAATTTGATGCTGGCTATAGGCTTATTGTAAATTGCCTTTGTTATGTGTAGTAAGTCCCCTATATCCCTAGTCTCTCCAGGACTTTTATCATGAAGAGATGGTATATTTTGTCAAAGGCTTTTTCCGCATCTTATAAAATGGACATGTGACTTTTTTCTTTCAGTTTATTTATTTATATGATGGTTACACTGACTGATTTTCATATATCCCTGCATCTCTGGGATGAAGTGTACTTGATCATTGTGGATGGTCTTTCTGATGCTGTTCTTAATTCAGTTTGCGAGTATTTTATTAAGTATTTTTTTTGCATTGTTGTTCATAAGGAAAATTGATCTGTAATTCTCTTTTTTTGTTGAGTTTTTATGTGGTTTGAGTATCAGGATAACTGTGGCTTCATAAAATGAGTTGGACAGTGTTTCTTCTGTTTCTGTGTTGTGGAATAATTTGAGAAGTATTTGTATTAGTTTTTCTTCGAAAGTTTGGTAGAATCCTAAAACCGTCTGACTCTGGGCTTTTTCTGCTTGGGAGAATTTTAATGACTGCTTTCTATTTCTCTATGGGTTATAGGTCTACTTAAATTGTTTATCTGAACTTGATCTAATTTTGGTACATGACACTATTAAGAAAATTATCCATTTCTTTTAAATCTTCCAATTTTGTGGAGTACAGGTTTTTTAAATATGATTTAATAATTCTTTGACTTATCTTTTATGTATCCTTTTTTGCTTCTGATTGTATTAATTGACATATTTTCTTTCTGTTTTACTGATTGTATGGTTCTCTTTGTTTCTATTTTATTGATTTCAGCCCTTGGTTTGATTATTTCTGCTGTCTATTCCTCTTGGGTGTGCTGACTTCTTTTTGTTCTAGTTTTCAGGTATGCTGTTAAGTTGCTAGTATGAAATATCTCCAATTTTTTTAATGTAGGCATCCAGTGCCATGAACTTTCCTCTTAGTACTACTTTCATTGCTTTCCATAAGTTTGGATATGTTGTATATCTATTTTTATTGAATTCTAGAAAGTGTTTAATTTCTGTCTTGACCTGTTTTTTATTCAGTAGAGAGTTGTTCGGTTTCCTTGAGTTTGTAAGCTTTAATTCATGTTGGTCTGATAGATGCAGGGAGTTATTTCAGTTTTCTTGAGACTTGCTTTGTTTTCCAAATATTTGGTCAGTCTTGGAGAAAGTTACGTGATGTGCTGAGAAGAAGGTACATTCTTTTGTTTGGGGTAGAATGTTCTGTAGATATCTGTTTGGCTTATAACATTTGTTAACTCCAGCATTTCTTTGGTGTTGTCTGGATGACCTGTTTGTTGATAGGAGTGGGGCAGTGAAGTCTCCCACTGTCATCAGTGTGTGACTTAAGCTGTAGTAGTGTTTCTCTTACAGCAGTAGGCATTCTTGTGTTGGGAGCATAGATGTTAAGAATTAAAATGTCATCTTCATGGGTTTTTCTTTGACATGTATGTAGTGTTCTTTCCCTTAAAAGTGGCTACATCAGCTTGTTTCTTAGATCCATTTGCTTGGAATATCTTGGAATATCTTTGTCCAACCCTTTACTATGATGTTGTTGTTGTGGTGTGTTTCTTGTTTTCGGCAGAAGGATGGATCCTATTTTTGGATCCATTCTGTTAACTTATGTCTTTTTACTGGGGAATTGAGACCATTGACATTGAGAGATATCAATGACCTGTTATTTTTGTTGTTGTTAGTGGTGGTGATGTGTGTGTCTGTGTTTCCCTTCTTTTGGTTTTGCTTATCTAAGATTATTTCCTGTGTTTACATGGGTGGAATTAACTTCCTTGGTTCGAGGTTTTTTGTTTTTGGTTTTTGGGTTTTGGGTTTTTTTCTAGCACTATCTGTAAGGCTAGAGTTGTAGATAGATATTGTTAAATTTGACTTTATTGTGGAATTTCTCCATTTATGGTGATTGACTGTTTTGCTGTATACAGTAATCTAGACTGGCATCTGTGGTCTCTTAGAGTTTGCAGCACATCTGTCCATGTTACAGCTCTGAAGGGAAAAGTATGTGACTGACAGGAGTCACAGCTATAACTATAGCTGTGACGGGCAAGGTCTCCTGAGTGTTGGGAGGCAGGCTTACATATAGCTGTGTGTCAGTGGGGGATGGTCTCCCCAGCATGAGTATAGCAATCTTGGCTTTTCTCTAGAGAGAACTGTTAGAGCTTAGCTCTGCTTTATTCTGCTAAAAGGGTTTTCCAGCAGAGATGTCAGTTGTTTCTCTGCTCTGGCAAAAATCGTTACTTCTCTGCTTCACTCTGCTAATGGGGAAATACCCCCTGCTCCTCACCCCAGCAGAAATGTAGCAGTGTGCTCCCACTTCAGCAAAAGTACTTATTTCTCTGCTCCACTTTATTCTGGCAAAAGAAGGTCTTCACTAAAAACTCATTCAAGAGATTTATTGGGAGGAAGGAATCTAGGATAGTGGCTGCCTCTTTTAGGGTGGAAAAGGCAGCTCCTGAATGAACAGGCACAGGGCTTCTTTAGGGCTTCTTACGGGTGGATTGTTTCCAGGGTGAAGATTTTCAGGATGGGAATTAGTTGTGCTGGGTTGATCTGGGGCAGTATTTCTTTAGGTCTGGTTTCAGGGCCAGGGTGTGTTTCTTTCCCTGGCTCTGGTTTCAGGGTAAAGATATTTCTTTGGCTCTGGTTTCAAAGTAAGGGTGTGTTCGTTTCCTTGGCTCTGGTTTCAGGGTAAGGAGGTGTGTGTTTCTTTGGCTCTGGATTTAGGTCCAGGATGTGTTTCTTTTACTGACTGATTTCAAAGTCAAGGTGTGTTTCTTTGGCTGGCCCTTTTACCGTATAGTCCAAGCCTTTATGCCTTTTAGAGTCTCTATTGAGAAGTGTCAGGTGTGATTCTAATAGGTCTACCTTTATATGTTACTTGGTCTTTTTCCCCTGAAGATTTAAATATTCTGTCTTTGTTCTATGTGTTTAGTGTTTGTACTTTGATAGGCATCTCCTTCTTTAGGTTTGGAAAGTTTTTTCTACTATTTTGTTGAAAATATTTTCTGGGCCCTTAAGCTGAGTAGGGTTGTTCACTCTAGTTGGGGCCTGAGGCACAGTGACAAGGTGGGAGGGGAGGCCATGAGGCATGCTCTGTGGGATCCATGCTACAGCTGGTGTTATATTGTAGCTCTAGGGATGACCCTAAGGATTGGGGCTGGGCAAGCAGAGGTATATCTACATATTTGTCATTGCCTGTGCTCTTTATGAACGAGGCAAGGAGGATCAGGACTTTGAGATTACTTAGTGAATAGTGAGACCCAATCTCCAAAACAAAATGTAGAATTACTTTGGTCATGAGGGTTTAAAAAAAAAAGATAATTGCATGCACATTCTGCTAGTCACAGTTGTCCACTACAGTTTCCTGGTGGTGGTCTCATGTGTGTTTTTCTTCCATGTTGTGCTCTCAATACTTAGCTGTTCTGTTTAGGCTTCTGCAGCATGCATTCTGTAATCATCTCCTCCCCTTTATCAGACACAGCATTTCCCTCTAGTCATTCAGTTCAGTTGTGGTTAGTACGTAACACTAATGGCTCTCCCTCTTACATTGTCAGCTGTCAGGATTTAATGTCCTCATCTCCCAATCCTGTCCTCTGCTATTTTAGGTGATATTTCATGGTGGTAGTTATTGAATTTCAAGTATCATGAATTTTACCTTGCTGCCTGTGTTTCTTTGTTAGTTTTGGTTTGTTTGTTTAATTACTTATATGTGGTGCCAGCAGTCTGTCACTGAGCCATACCTCATGACATAATACTCTTGGAACAGATCTTCTCTCCCTTTTTATATGTTTGTGGTATGGTGTATGTTCTTGTTGGTGTAGGATGTGTGAGATGGACACTCCTAGATGAAGGGGCCAGAGTTGATGTCAATGTCATTTTCTGTTGACCTTCACCTTTTTTGTTGTTGTTGTTGGTTTTTTTTGTTTGTTTGTTTATTATTTGGGGTTTTGTTTCCCTCCCAAGACATGTTTTCTCTGTGAATCATCCCTGGCTGTCCTGGAACTCACTTTGTAGACCAGGCTAGACTTGAACTCAGAGATACACCAGCTTCTGCCTCCTGAGTTCTAGGATTAAAGGCATATGCCATCGCCACCCTGCTGTGCTTTTTTTTTTTAATGTATTATTGGTGTGTATATATGATGGTGAGTGGCATTCTGTACATGCCAGGGCATGTGTGTAGATGATGGTGAGTGGCAGTCTGTACATGCCAGGGCATGTGTGTAGAGGTTGGAGGATAACTCTGTGGAACTGATTCTCTCCTTCCACCTTTACATTAGTACAGGGGATTGAACTCAGGCTGTCAAGCCTGTACAGCAAGCATCTTACCCCTGAACCATCTTGCCATTCCTCTACCTTCGTTATTTGAGGCACCATCTCTCAGCTTCTGCTCATGGGATTGGCTAGGCTGGCTGGCCAATGAGCTTCAGGGATCTGCCTGCCTGTCCCCACTTGCTTCACCTGCTTCTCCATGAGTTCTTGGGATGTGAAATTAGGTCCTCATGACTGTGCTGCAGGCAGGTTACCAACTAGCCATCTCTTCAGGTCCTTCCAAGGGTTCTTTTAAAGTCACCTGGGCAGAACTGACCAGCCTGGCATACTGCAGTGGGTTTTGCTGTGTTTCTGGGGTGGAGCCTTCCTAGGGCTCAACATGCTTTACTATGTACGGCTGGCCTGCTGGTGTTTTGCTGCTGTGCCCTCTGAGCTCTAGGGATTGTTTGCTTCACCCTTTCAGGCAACTCCTTTCTGCAGCCCTGGTTGGTGTCTACAGACTCACCGCTCCAACTCCCCACTGCTGTGAGTCGTGGAATCTCCTGCAGGTTCACTGCATACACTGCCTTGTTTCAGGGTGTAGGAACTGTTCTGTTCGCCACTGCTCTGTTTATTTTCCCATTGCCCCACAGTCACTTTAGGAGGGGAGGGAACATAAAAATCCAGTTCTTATTCCTCCAGAATATTATACCTTTAAGGTCCATTTTCTTCTTATCATTTGTTGCTGGTAGATAATAACACAACACAACTCTATAAAGTATTGTTTAATATTGAGCAACTTCGCTGTGTCATCCACACCATCTGACCTGTGGAGGACAATACTATCCTCCCAAGACAATGTCATTCATCACTCAGGTTTGGTATAGTAGTAACCCCAGATCTCAAGAACTTTCAACACAGGCTTTTTCACACCTAGCTCTCTATAGCTGGCTACTGGAAGTTCTGCTGTTCACCTTATTTATTTTGGTTCTCAGACTGAAGAGGCAGAGCTTAATAAGACATGCCATTCACAAGGTGCCATTCACGAGATACAGTACACCTTTCAGTTTCTCTCCTGAGGATGCCCATGTTATATCCACATCTTTTTGGCTACAGAGAGTCACATGGTCATACCTAGGCACTGTTGGGAAGAAATGTGTTTTAGCAATTATATGTTGAGTTAGGGGCTCATGTGAATTAACTGGACAGTGTTTAAGGACACTGTGTTTGATAGCCTGAAAAGGCTGGTCATTGATAATGATCTGGATGGATAAGTGTCTCCCAAAGGACCACAGGTGATGGATTTGGCCCTCAGGGTGGTGCTGCATAGAGAGTCTAATGGGAAGCTCTTAGTCTTTAAAGGTGTGCCTTTGATGGTGATTACGGCTCTCTAGCTCCTGCCTCCTGCTTCCTGCCTCTGCTGTGTGGTAGCTCTTGCCATCTAGTGCCCTGACACCAGAAGCCCAAAGCAGTGAAATGGACCCTCCAAAATCATGAGCGAAAATAAATAAGCCTTCTTCCTAGAAGTTAACTACTGCTTGAGGGATTTTGTTACAGTGATGGGAAGCTGATTATAAAGGCATCTTGATCAGACTGTGGAATTCATGCAAATGCTGTATCTGATAAAATGGTCTTATGTTTGGGGAGTTCTGAAGGAAACACACTTTGTTATTTACATTCTAAAGCAAACAGAAGTAATCTTGCCTGCATTAGCCAGATTTCCTGACAGGATGTGCTCATGGTTACCAGTGTCTTTTAAAGAATCCTGAATTCTTATTTAATTAATCCCAGTTAGCCAAAGTTCTGAAAGACATTACGTCTTTGGCTTGTTTCAAGTACATGTTCTCCTGGGTTCTGACATTCTTCTCCACCTTTAAAGACTGCATCAGGATAGGCTCCCACAGAAGATTCAGTTATGGCTAGTAGACTTAGTGATTCTCTCAAATCTCCCCTCATTCCTGAATTTTAGACCTGTTAGGTCCTAGCTGAGCATCACTGCTCTGGCCCAGCGGCACCTCAGGCTCAACCAGAACTCTTGGCCCTTCTCTTCTGCTCAGTTTGCCCTGTGTCTTAGTCACTGTTCTTTTGGTTTTTTAAGATTTATTTATTTACTGTGCACTCATGTTTTGCCTGTATATATTCTATGTGAGGGTGTCGGTTCCCCTGGAACTGGAGTTAGTTTTGAGCCACTACATGGGTGCTGGGAATTGAACCAGGCTCCTTAGGAAGAGCAGCCAGTGCTCTTTACTGCTAAACCCTCTCCAGCCCCCAAGCCAGCTCTTACTTAAAAATAAATTTATTAGGGGCTTGCTTACAGCTTTAGGGGTGTCATCATGGCAGGAGCATGGTGGGAGCTTGACAGGAGCATGGCCCCATTCTTGATCCTGGAGCAGTAGCATCCGGATCCTCAGGCCAAGGCCTGGTCCTGGCTTTTGAAACCTCAAAGCTCACCTCTTGTTGGCACACTTCCTCCAAAAAGGCCACACCTCCTAATCCTTCCAGTCCTTTCAAAGAGTGCCACTCCCTGGTGACTAAGCACTCAAATGTATGAGTCTGTGGGGACAATTCTTATTCCCTGCTCTCTGCCTCTGCTGTTGCTTCCTCCTTTCTCCTGCCCCATTCACCACTGATCTACTGAGGCTGCACCCTGCTACCTCCCAAGGAGAGAGGGCACCTGGCTCACGCTGGGCTGCAGATCATTCACCCTTTCCCTGGTGTGCACCTGCTCTTGCCCCCCCTCCCAATGTGCTTTGTGTCCTTCTGCTCCCTCCTTACCTGTCTGGGAAACACTGCTCCAGCTTCTGCTCCCTGATCTGGCATCCTCACTGCTCTCCCCATCCATTGTCTATCCCTCTGCTGCAGGACTCAGCCTTTCTCAGGCCACCCTCAGCCCTTGTTTCTGTTCCACATGGACCCACCTCCTTAGAAAGCACGAGCTGAGCTTTGTCTGCATTCTTGACTAGATGGCTGGCACCTGTTAGGTGTTTCATAAATATTTGAGTATAGAAAAAATGAGCAGAAGTGAGCAAAGAAAATCATACTCAGAATCTGTGTTCACTACCGAAGTGTTTGGGAGTGATAAAGAACAAGCTAATAAAAACTACAACAGGAGACGCTGCTCCAGCATCTGATGCACATGTGAGCAGATAGGCAGCAAACGACCCAGCCGATGACCATACGCACCCAGATTGTGGACGCTGGTGTTCACATTGGTCCTGGCATGATCGACAACCCAATGAACCCAGACAAGACTAAGATAAACTACTTGTCCTTCAGTAGAATAAATATTTCAAATAAAGTCAACCCAAGAAAGTCAGGCCAAACAGCTATTGATTGCTAAAAGCCTGAACTTGAGCGCAATGAATATTCCAAAGTTCACCTCCATGCAGCTTGCCTAAATGGTGATCAATACGCAATTACTGCCCCCTTTAAACATGTCCTGCACTGCCTACCCAAAGAAGGGCTTTGCTTTTAAAGTCTTTTGTTTCATGAATTTGCTTAGGCAGGAAAAAAGGGGGAGCTTGGCTCAGCCAGGCTCCTTTGCCTTTAGTATTTCAGGCAGTCCTGTGTCATTGTGGAATGGTTTCAATGAATGCTCGGCAGAAGCTCACTGACGGTGCCCTGGTCGTAGGATCGTCATTTCTCTCAGGGCGCCTTTTCCTGAGCGGCTGAACAATGAGCATTGGGGGCTCAGTTTCCTAATTTCTGCCTGCATGATTATCTGCCCTATCCATAACCTCTGTAAATTCCAGCTTGTAAAGCAGGGTGCAAAAGTCTAACCACAGTGAGAACAAGCATTTTATTTGTATAGCCTCCTGCTAGAATTTCATCTTGAGGCAGAAAGTCCTTCCCAGTGGATTTCAAACCCTGTTTGCCTCCTCCAGATCTTTAAAATTTCAAATTTTTCTTAAAATAGGCCTTTTTCATCCCCCCCCTCCTGCCACAGTCAGAGTCGTTTTGTTTGTCATTTACGCTACTGTCATGGTCTCTGAACTGTCCTCCCTGCCCACAGGGTCCACTGCAGCCCCTTGGTCTCTCCGCCCCTGGGTTGGTGTCCACCTTCTCAGTAGCTGTGGACAGAGCTGGGGTTCCCTAGCAGCACAGCAGGGCCTGCTGTGGCCACGTTTGTGCATACTGTCATCCTCATTCCCACCTTGTATTCCCCAGCTCTGACCCCAGTGCCACCACGCACCCCTCTGTTGACAGGCACCCCTGCCACTGCATACCTTCACTGGCTTCTGGAAGATGAGCTGTTTCCTTCCTCTTAGCATCTTGGACATAATCCCCATTGCTCCAGGCCTTTAAGTTATTTTTTCTCTCCTTCCCTTGAATTTTTTAAAAACAAGAAATGTCCAATTTCCAACATCAGTGTCTGAACAGGCCTGAATTTGTGTGGCCTTCTCTCTTCAGTCGCAGTAGCTGCAGATGGTTTGCTCATCTGTGGTGAGGAGACGAGGAGAGGGAGCATTGTCCGTGAGCCCCGGGTTTTTCTTGTTGCTTTTCCTGAGCACCTTTGTGTCCCTGGCTTTCTGCAGTTAGGACGTAAGCTGCAGGACACAGTGACTTCCTTCATCTTTGACAGGAAAAGTGTCCAGCACGTACTGTAGAAGACCTAACACAAGGACACTTTCTGATTACTTCACATTTGTTTGGTCTGCCCAGGTGGATGCCACTTTTTGGAGCAGAAGCCATGTCTTTGTGTCTACCACAGTACTGAATCAGTAAACTGTGTGTTTGTGGGGTTGACTGGCCATCTGTACCCAATTAGGAAACAAGTGATGTGTTTCTCTCTACCTCTGAGAGTGTTCAAGAAAACCATGGAAGATTGTGGGAAAGTATTCTCCTGTTACTGTTAATCTTCACGGTCTCCAAAGGCCAGTATCCTAATGTACTGAAGATCTGTTGCCAAGCTGTAGCACTGCTGGGAGGTAGTAGAACCATGATGAGGTCCTGATGAGGGTCTCACAGGAAAGGTATATCCTTAAAAAACATGGAGGGCCTTCGAGCAACCTCCCTCCAACCCTGCCACGTGCTTTCTGACCTCCATGGCATGAACAGCTCATTGTCACCCAATCCCATTGTTAGGTAAACCTCTGAAACAGTGAGTCAAATATCAGGCCCAGCAAAGTCCCCACAGCGGACACCACACCTGGTGGTCACCAGTGGATACATTCCTGCCAAGAGCAGCAAGATAAAGTGCCTTCTTAGGCATTGGACTGGTGGTTCCAGGCAGGGCACTTAGGCAATGCCATAAAATAAAAAGACATCCAAACTAGAGAAGGAGTTTATTGCAACAACATGATCTCAATCTATAGATTCTGTTGTTGCAGCTATTAGAACTAATAAGTTCATTATAAGATCAGTATGGAAAAATTAATTGTATTTCTTGTAATGAACAGTCAAAAAAATAAAACTAAGAAATCCATTTATAACAATAGTAAGAATAAAATATCTAAATAAGTTTATAAATTTTTAAAAATATCTAAATAAATTTAACAGAAGAAGTACATTGTTTTATCAGAGATTTCCTGACACAGGGATCATATACTATGTAGCTTTGGCTAGCCTAGAGCTCCCTGTGTAGACAAGGCTGGCTTTGACCTAAGAGAGACCTCCCTGGCTCTACCTCCTAAATGACAGGATTAAAGGCATGCACCACTATGCCAAGCTTAGTTATTTACTTTTTTTTTTTTTAACTTTATTTATTTATTTGCCTTGGTGTTTGCCTGGAACTGGAACTACAGACAGTTGTTAGCTGCCATGTGGGTGCTGGGAATCGAACCCAGGTCCTCTGGAAGAGCAGATGGTGCTCTTAATCGTTGAGCCATCTCTCCAGCCCAGTTATTTACTTTGTGAGACAAGCTCCCACTGTGTAGCCCTGGCTGACTTAGAGCTTATTGTATAGACCAAACTGGCTTCAGCTCACAGATATCTGTCTCCTGAGTGCTGGGATTAAAGGCATGCCACACTGCTGCCTGAAAGAATGGCAAATTCAAAGTGGTGTTGTGTGCCTGTAATCTCAGCCCTTGAGAAGTGGGAGCAGAAAGATTGGAGGCCCTGCTGGATTCCAGAGCATCAGTTCTAAACTCTCACATGTGAATGATACTGGGCAGTTCAGCATTCTTAGATGAAAGAATGAAGTTGGGCCCTTGCCTCATGTTCAAAATTAGGGCAGAAAGATCAGAGGCCTAACTGTAAAAACTCTTGAGAAGAAAATACAGGGTAAACATTTATGACATTAGGTGTGGTAGTGGCTCCTCAGATATGATGACAAAAGACAAAATTAGATATATTACACTCTATGAACATCTGAAGGTTTTATTCTTCAAATGATACTATTAAGAAAGGGCCAGAGAGATTGCTGAGCTGTTAAAGGCTAAGGTTCACAGCCAAACATCAAGAAAGTAAGGAGAATAATTGGCAGAATAAGAGGAAATGATTATATCATGGATCTGTTGAGGGACTTCAGAAGAAGTATTCAGTTCTTAAGAACTCTTAGAACAGAATAATGAAGAGTGCTTACCCTGTTTAAAAGCGAGCAAAGCATGCTAGGCAAAGTGGTGCATAAGGAGACAGAGGCAGGATCTTTGTGAGTTCAATGCCAGCCAGGTCTACATAGTTCTAGGACAGCCAGAGTAACACAGTGAGACCCTGTGTCAAAAATCAAATAAAAATGAGCAAAGCATGTAAGAGTGTAATAATAAGTTTCTGGCCTATCCAGCCTGTGGTCCTGACCTACAGACCCTCAGACCACAGTCCCACAGAATCACACAGTTGCTTAAATTAATTACACTCTGCAGGGGCCAGGCATATAACTTGATAACTCTTTACTCTTTTTTTTTTTTAAAGATTTATTTATTTATTATGTATACAATATACAGAAGAGGATACTAGATGTCATCATAGATGGGTTGTGAGCCACCATGTGTTTTCTGGGAATTGAACTCAGGTCCTCTGGAAGAACAGTCAGTGCTCTTTTTTTTTTTTTTTTTTAACTTTATTTATTTATTTGCCTTGGTGTTTGCCTAGAACTGGAACTACAGACAGTTGTTAGCTGCCATGTGGGCGCTGGAAATCGAACCCGGGTCCTCTGGAAGAGCAGATGGTGCTCTTAACCGCTGAGCCATCTCTCCAGCCCAACTCTTTACTCTTAAACTAACTCATGATTCTTATCTTATTTAGGCATGTGGCTTGGTACCTTTTCTAAGAGCAGCATGATTGTCTTTTTACCTCTGCATTTGCTGGCATCTCTGGTGGTTTCTCTCCGGCATTTCTCTGGTATCTCTGCTATCTCTGCTCGGCTTTTCTTATTCACAGTTTTTTTTTTAGTTTGGTAGCCCCACCCATACTTCCTGTCTGCCTGTGGCCAATCAGCTTTTTATTAAACCAGTAGGAAGGACAAATATTTACAACCTACCAGAACATACTCCCACAGCATAAGAGGCAATATACAAATGTCCAAGCACACTAAGTGCTTAACTCTATTGCCCATCAGAAATGTAAATCAGAACCACAGTGATAGGCCCAAGTGGCAATAGGTGCTTTCTGCCCAGCCTCACGCCCTGGGTTTGATCTCTAGAATCCATGTAATCGAAGTAGAGGATTGATTCCCACACATACCATGGCATGTGTGCCCCCCCCCAGCATATACACAATGAGATGGCATTGTTATACCAACTAGGGTAACTAGAACCCGAAAAGGGAGAAATGAACCCTTGTCACTGCCACTGCTCATTGTTAGGATTCCTGGTGCAGTGGGCAAATGCAACATTCAACCTGGCGCCCAGACCTGCTCTGTGCAGGGGACATGCCACTTTCATCCATATACATGAGCAGGCATGACCATGTAAACTCTGTATGCTACACACACCCTGAAAAGCCAAAATTCCACCTCATTCACTATCTCCCCATACATTTTTCGTGGACAGGTGTCCCAATCACAATCTTTCCTGCTTAATAAACTAATAAAATAGCATGGGTTACTGGTGTTTGTGATCTATTCCCTCGTGCGTTAACAATACCCATGAGTATGTGAAATGATGTATCTATTGTATGGAGACCACATGTAATAGCATTTGTTAAAATGTCCAGAATAGGCAAGTCTATATAGACAACATAGATCTGTGGCTGTCTGGAGCTTCGTAGCTGGGAAATGGAGACAAGCAGTCAAAGGGTAGGTAGTTTTCTTACAGGGTAGTAGAAGTACTCTGTGGTTGGTTGTGGGATGGTTACATGTATGCAAGCACACCAATACAATGAGCTGTATTCTTTAAGTGGGCAAATTAGATGATGTGGATTATATCCAATGAAGCTGTTAAGGAAAAAGAAATGCTAACCCTTCTGAAACCTTTCAGCTTGACCTGCTTCTGTCTCCAGTCTTCTGGTGTATTTCCCACTTCATGTGGAAATTTAAGCATTATCCTGAATAACCATAAGATTTTTTTCTTTAGTGGGCACACACCTTTAATCCCAGCACTTAGGAGGCAGAGGTCAAAGATCTCTGAGTTCAAGCCCAGCCTGGTCTACATAAAGAGTTCCAGGACTACATAGAAAGACCCTGTCTTGTGGAGGGGCGGGACACAGAAAAAGACAAGAGAATTTATTTTTTGTATTCCAGATTTCCCCATTAACATGTGTGATAATTTGTTTAGATATACCATAACATAAATGTTTCCTTGCATTTTAACTGTTGTTTTTATTGGGGGAAGGAATCTTTTGTCTTTTTTTTCTCCCAGTAGAATGAGTACTTTGAAAAAAAAAATCTAATGTTTCTTCTGGAATGCCTTTTATTTGTAGGGAGAAGAAGATCTCCCGGAGCAGCGCCCTGAAGGTACTGGACCACGCCATGATTGGACCCGAGGGTACAGACAACTGCCACAAATTTGTTGACATTCTTGGCTTACGGACCATCTTTCCACTGTTTATGAAGTCTCCCCGGAAGATCAAGAAAGTGGGAACCACAGAGAAGGAGCATGAAGGTAGGGTTCTGTGCAAGGGCCACTGGGAGGTGGGTGAGTCACGCTGAGCAAGAGCACTTAGCTGCTTCTCAGTCTCCTGTCCCCTTCCTGGCAAAGCAGCCCAGAGCCCAGGGGTGACCAGTGGCCGTGGTGGGCTCTGTCTGTCTGTGTTTGAGTCCTGCAGGTTTCACGTCCTCTGGCCTCTATGAGTGTGAGAGAAGGGCTTGTGCTCTTCCGCTGTAATTTGTGGTGAGGTGTCTCTCTGATGGAAGACCCTTTTGAAAAGAGTAATGAGGTGGCAACACATGTCACCTCCGGAGTGGTGCTTTCATGTATTTCTGTATTAAAGTATGATTCAGCCAACATCAGGAATTGCTGGAATAAACTATTTACAGCCCAGGTTCCCCATTTTATGTTTCTCCTCCTTGATGGAGCCTACTCCTAGCAGAATGCCGTTGTGAATTGTGAGGCTGTAACCAGAGTAGTTACTGCCAGGCCAGTGTCTTCTGGTATTGTCTGGTGGCCCGCTGCACCCCTCCCCCAGTAGATAGCTGCAGTGCAATCCTGAAGGCCAGCGATTTATGGGCATTGACAGCTCCGCTGGAGGCCAGCAGACACTTGCTCCTGAGAATTTACATGGTTGGATGGCTATTTTAAAGTGCAGGAGGTGCGGAGAGGCAGGAAGCTGTGTGCACATGAAAGGGGAGGGAAGCCTGCCCTGCCAGGAGAACGTACTGGGTCTTGTCAAGAGGAAAATAGGTCCCATGGTTTGGGTGACTTTTTCTTCAGCGATTGGTAGAGTTGGCCTGGGCCCCTGCGTGTCTGTTGTGTCCCTCCTTTCCTGTCTGTGTCTCAGACTGACTTAGCTTTGTCTCCTCACTTGGAGCGGTCGGAGGGGAGGTGAGGGGACCTGTCTTTGGAGATCACCCCTTGATCAGACCAACTCTGCAGAGGAGAGAGAAGATGAGCCGGCACTCAGACTGAGGACAAATTAGAGACCTCACTGGATTCCAGTCAGATACTGACCAAGCTGTAAACAAGTTACCCACTGCCAGCCCTTTTTCTATACCTGGTGGAACTCAGCTGAAAGACGCCTTGGGGGAAAAGATGAGGGGCCCCTGAAAATCTAGAGAGTTTTGTTGCAGGCGCTGTTCACTGCCCTGGCAGGTTCTGGTGTGCTCTGGTGGAAAAGATGGTGGTGTCCTTGTTTATTCTTTTTTTTTTTTTTTTTTTTTAACTTTATTTATTTGCCTTGGTGTTTGCCTGGAACTGGAACTACAGGCAGTTGTTAGCTGCCATGTGGGTGCTGGGAATTGAACCCGGGTCCTCTGGAAGAGCAGACGGTGCTCTTAACCGCTGAGCCATCTCTCCAGCCCCTCCTTGTTTATTCTTATAAGAAAATCAGCTAGCACAGGGACCAGTGTGTGAGCTCAGTTTTGTGTGTTTATGTGCATAAATGTGTGCAGCTGTGTGCATGTGTGTGTGTGTGCACGTGTGTGTGTGTGTGTGTGTGTGTGTGTGTGTGTGTGTGTGTGTGTGTGTGCATGCATGCAGAGGCCAGAGAGCAACCTGGTGTTGTCCTCAGCAGCTGTCTGCCTTGCGTTTTAAGAGTCTTTCTTTGGCCTGTGCTTAAGCCAGCATGGCCAGCAGGCCCCAGGGACATGAGTTCTGGGGATCAAACTTCACAAGATAAGCCATCTCCTCCCTCCCTCCCTCCCTGCCCCATCCCACCCTGCCCCATCCCACCCAGGTCCCTGGTCTAAAGTAAAGCTGCACTGTCTGTGCCTTCAGCTTTTGAGAGCTAGGTCCCACTTGTCAAAGCTGCTTCATAAGCCTGCCATCTCCTCACACTGACTGATGTGTGCCAATCTGGTGCTTCTACTGAGCGACTTGACACTGTGCTTTGAGCATGCGTGGAAAGACGGGGAAGGAAAACAGCCCTGAGCCCAGCTCTTGTTCACGTTCAGGGTTCGTTAGAAGAAGAAGTGATAGATTCAGTGAGCAGCTGTTTTCCTGCTGAAAAATGTGCCCGATGGCATGCTGGTGACAGTACATTGCCTTTAGAGTGCCCACATTAGGAGTTTGATAACATTATACTAGTGGGGGCATGGCTTGGTGAGACAGCTCCTAGAGGGTATGTTGGGCTGTAATGGCGGGTGAGGATGAGCTGTGTGTCCTGCACACTGTGGCACCCAGAAGAAGGGAGACCCAAGGAGAACGCACTGCTTTGTGTCTTCTGCTTCTCATCAGCTGCTGTGTCCTGGCAAACTGGCCCATAAGCTTTGGGTGGTTGGGGGAAATCTAGATAGGGCGCCTCATTCCCCGTGTCTTTGCCCTGCCGTGTCCCCTGGGAAAGTGCTGCGCTCTCATTGCTGTCCAGGCTTGTCTGGTACAAGTGCACCAGGTTTGTGTGCTACCTATCCCAGAGCACAGCAGCCTCTTGCCCTTAGGGATGTTTGTGACTACATCCTTCTCAGGCTTCCACCATAGCACTTCACTGTCACCGATTGTCCTGGCTACAGGTTAGTCATCCTTTCTGTCCTTAGTTGGATGTCTCTCACGGGAAGAATAGGCACCCTGCACCCACACAGATCCTCCTGCTCATGGATCCTAGTTCTAGGACTCCGTCCCCTAACACTTGTCGTTAAAGAGTCAGGGGGCTTGGCATCTCTGGGTCCCACTGCCTAGCCTGGTGCTTGGTGTATAATAAATGCACGATAAATGTTTGGTGGCTGCTTTAATTAGCTAGTCTCCTGGACGACTTCACTCACTGAGGTCAGGCACAGGCTTGAGCCTCTCCCCAGAACTGTGTGAAGCCGAAGTCATGCAGCCGACTACTGTTCCAACTGACAGTTGTCCGTGGATTTGCCTGTAATAGAGGGTCTTTCATCCAGCCTCTTCTGAAGTAGAAATAAGGGCTTTGCTAGACACACGGAATTTTGTCATACTGGCTTAGAGATGACAGTCGAGGTCTCCCCTTGTAGCTGTCCTCTCAAGGGCCCTCCCTGAATTCACAGAACCTCATCATAGGTGAGACTCGCTGAGGACAAGCCTCTGGCTGTGACCAGACTCTTAATTAAGCATTATGGGCAGGGAGTGAGTTCCCCCGCTGGAGTTGCCTGGTGCTCCCCTTTCCTTCCTTAGCAAGTGGACACGGCACACATCTTGGTTGGCTAGAGTCCATCCTGACACCGTCTCAGTTCTGTTGTCACCTCAGGACTGACAGTGACAGTTTAGCCTGGGATGGTCCAGCCGATTTACTGCTAATCTTGTGTGATCTTAGGCACATTCCTAAACTCTCTCTCTCAGCCTCAGTTGGCCCATCTATACAATGATGAGGCTATTTGTGAGGACAGTGAAGTAACACACATGGTGGGCTGGTCCACCAACTGTGGGTTGAGAGTGTGAGTAACAAGTATTGGCAGTACTGAGCATGTGCAGACTCTTCGAGATACTGATGGGATGGCTTTATATGCCTTTCATAGACTCTATAATTAAATAGTCAGCCTTGAAAACTGTTAACTCTGTCCTACAACAAAATTGCCAGCACCTTTGTTCACCCTTACTTTGGCCACAGAACCCATCCTTTCTAGAAGTCATGGGAGAACTTGACAGTGGGAGAGCTGTGGCTGGGTGGTATGAACATGCGTGTTCAGGTGTGTGGAGGTGCATGTGGGGCTGGGTGATATGCATGCACACATAGAGATACATGTGGGCTGTGTGGTATGTATGCATACATGTTTGGATGTGTGGAGGTACATGTGGGGGCCAGAGGCCAATGTCTCCATTGCTCTCCACCTAAATTTTTGGAAGAGTCTTTCACTGAACCAAGCGTTTGCCTATTCACCAAGGTTCCTGGCTCCAGGGATCCTCCTGTCTCTTCCTCCTCATCACTGGTATTACAGGCAAATACCACATGAT
The DNA here is from genome assembly GCA_004025045.1 of Sigmodon hispidus. Classification (NCBI taxonomy): domain Eukaryota; kingdom Metazoa; phylum Chordata; class Mammalia; order Rodentia; family Cricetidae; genus Sigmodon; species Sigmodon hispidus. The sequence goes on from PVIH01003617.1 coordinate 39,320, forward strand.
TGGCTTTTTACTTGAGTGTTGGGGATTCAAACTCAGATCCTGTGCATGGTAAACACTTTACCAAATGAGCCAGCTCCCTGGTCCCTAGGAAATCTCCCTCTTGATGGAGGTCATGCTGCATATCACGCATGCGGTGTCATAAACCAGCCATGGCCCCCGGGCACAGGAGGGGGTGAGGAAGAAGAACTTCAAGACTGTCTTGACTCCAGAGAGGAGGGAAACAAAACTGCCCTTATAACCTCAAATCGCTGGTAATTGAGTTTCTCTTTCATGAGTCAGGATGGAGAAGGAGAAGAATTATTGTAATTGAAATCCATTCAGGTTTGCATAATAAAACCTTCAGAAATAGATCTGGGGAGGCACTTGGTGTGGGGGATGGGTCAGAAAGAATCCTTTGCCCTTGAGTGCAGTAATGTGACTGGCTGCCTCCTTGGATTTATAAAGAATTGCACAGTGTGTATTATCTCCTTGGTGTTAACTACTTCAGCATGGGCAGGGAGGAGAAAAGAGCTGGGATCCAGAAATGGCATCTGACCTTTACTTCCTGTCTCTCCTTTAAATTCTTATTAAAATAGGTCCAATTTCCCTTGTATTGCCTCATTAGGTGGGTGAGTTATTGAGTTTGTAGCCGTTCTAGTTAATTGCGCTGTTTTAACATGGTTCCCCTGGAGGCTGTTAAGAGCTTTGAGGGGGTGAGCTCCCAAGCAGTGTAGGTGTACAGCACGCTTGCTGGGCATGTACATGCATTTCCTCCACCTTATCCACAGTGACAGTGCTTGATAACAGGTCAGCAATTTGAAGAAGACTTTTCTGTTGTCAGAGAAGGTTTTCAGTGATTCTGATTAACTCTACATGTAGGAAAACATGTTGATGCCTGAGGCCTCCTGAACTTCTAACACAACAAAAGAGTAGGCCAGGCTCCCATAACACTCATCAGATCCTGCCAGGGTCAGGTGAGAAAGGGCATGATTTCTCTGTAGTCAGACAAGAGGGGACTTTGGCCAGCCCTGGGGAAAGGAATTCATGCAATAATTGTTAAAGACTCCTGGTAAAGTAAGATGACATGCCATCCTTTGGTGCCTGCCAACTTTGGATGGAATCAACGCTGTGGTTAAAATAGGGCAGAGATCAAGGCTATGGCAGGTCCTGTGTGCACAGGAAAGACTGCTCTTCCTGAACTCCCTCTCCACAGTCCTGCTTCTGCCTTCCCTCAGCCTTCCTGCTCACTTTGATCTGAGGTGTCAGTCCTTCGCATCACCAGCTGGGTGTTCCCCTCAAGGCTTTGACCTCCACTTGTCCTTGGCTCCTGGTTGGCACAGCCAATCACCCCCAGATGCACTCACACATTCAGCAGGCCTGTCCTTCCCCCGACTCAACTGCTCCTTCTTGTAGCCCACAAGTAGCTCCACCCTCTGCCAGCCAGCCACCCTAGAAGCCAATTCCCCGTGTGCAGCTAACCCTAAACTGTGAATTCTTTCATAACGTCGCCACCGAGCCCCTCCGTTGTCCCTGTCATCCTCCTGAACTTTTCTGCAGCTTTAACACCCAGTTCTTGATTCCTCTCTGAGTCTCAAAGGTGGTAAATGAGCCAGACACTCCTAGCTTTTAGGCATGGGAGGAAAAGTGATTATGCCAGGTGTCAGCCACAGAATTCCACTAGCAATCACAAAGACTCCCCCCCCCCCAGACAAGAGGACTTCATTATTAAAGACAACAAGCAAGGGCCTTAGAGAAGAGGACACTTCCGGTGAAAGGTGGATGGTGACACGGGCAAGGACAGCCGGCAAGACAAGCCCATTAGTCATCAGTGTGTAACATCTATAGGGAGGCTGATACACACCTGGTTGATTTTGAGCCTTCCTTCCAATAGCCCCACAGGGTTGATTCCCATTCTGAAGGGTAGGAGTGAGCCTCAGTGAAGTCATGACCAGATCATACAGTGGGTGAGTAACTGGGTGAGGACTCACACTCCCCCCACTCTGATCACAAACCCCATTTCCCCCTGAAGAGCTTGCGCATTTGTTTTGCTGGGATAGTTACAAGAGTTCTTAATTTTGGTGTTCTGGGAGGTCATCATTATGGTGGAATTCTTACTTAGCTCTTTTCATTTTGAATGTGAAATATTTCCCCACAGACTTTGTTGAAAGCTTGATCCTTAGCTGGTGACTTACTCTGGAAATGTAAGGTAGGGCCTAGCTGGAGAAGCCACTGGAACTATGTTCTATGGGGCTAAGCTAGGTTCCTGTCTTTCTCCCCCTGGCTCCTTTTACTTCCCTGCTGCCATGAGCAGCTCTGCTACACCATACTCTTCACCATGACATACTTCCTCAGCCTAGTCCTAGAACTGATGGAGCCCACCAATGTAGGCCAAGATCTGAAACTGTGAGCCAAAATACATAAATCCCTCCTCAAATTGCTTGTCACAGAAATTTCGTCACAGCCATCAAAAGTTTAATATTATCTTTTCAAATCGCACAATATGAAGAAAAAATGTCAGTGACCTGGCGAAAGTGTTAAGGCATTTCTCATGCTTGTCATGGTGCTTGGTATCTAATACGTGATCAGTGCATGCTGGGTGAGTCAATAGATGGGCTCACATAGCACCCATATAGCACATGGTGCTTCGTCAAGGGTGGCCGGGATTTCAAAGCATCACAAAGTCAGTCCTCCCTTCTTTCCTTCCTTCCTTCCTTTTCTTCTTTCTCCTCCTCCTCATTCTTCTAGATTGATTTGTTATGTATACCATGTTCTGCCTGCATGTATGCCAACAGGCCAGAAGAGGGCACCAGATCTCATTACAGATGGTTGTGAGCCATTATGAGGTTGCTAGGAATTGAACTCGGGACCTTTGGAAGAGCAGCCAGTGCTCTTAACCTGAGCCATCTCTCCAGCCCTGCCCCCTCCTTTTTTTGGTGGTTGGGGAGGGGGTTTCAAGACAGGGTTTCTCTGTGTAACAGCTCTGGTATCCTGGAACTCAATTTGTAGGCTAGACTGGCCTTGAGAATTCATATTTCTTACTATGTGATCTAATGGTGTTTCTGCTGAAGAAGCTGCTCAGTAATATTCCTACAGTTTGTTCCTTAGCTTCTAAGAACTGGTACACTGCTCCCTTTGCTGAGTTACTGAAGGACTGAGCTGACTTCCTCAGTATGCATGTCTTACTAATAAATACTACTTTGTGGTGAGTCATTACATAACACTGAACTCAGGCATCACACTTTCGTAAGTGTGCTAGAGCAGAGCAGCTTAAATGTTTTCACTCAAAAAAAATTATGTAATCCCAGATATTACAATGCATAAACTGGATATAGAGAGTCAACATTTGGGGCTGCAGAGATGGCATAGTGGTTAAGAACACTTGCCACTATTGGGGAGGACCAGAGTTTGTTTCCCAGCACCCACTTCAGGTAGCTCATAGCTTCCTATAACTCAGGATCTAAAGCATCTGACACTTCCACAGGTGCTGCATGCCCATGCACATACACATATGCACACACTCCACAGGTGCTGCATGCCCATGCACATACATGCAAATAAATAATAATAAATAAACAATAAATAGATGTTGGCACTTACTATGATAAATCAATAAGGATATTTTAAAAAAATAATTTTATCATTTATTAAAGATGAAAACAAATTTGTATACTAATAAGATGGATGTACATCTTGTCTGAATATTTGATGTAGAGCATCTTCAGTATTTTTTAGAGTTTAGGTTTTAAATGACCAGTGTGGAAAATACCACTTCATAGAAACACACAGCACACAGTGCAAAAGAATTTCAGAAATTCTTGGGAATTCTCTTCTAATCCCCAGTCAAAATTTACTAAATGACATTTTTATCAAACTCAAGTCAGCAATTCAAGCATCAGTTTTTAATATCAAACATTCTAACGCAATACAATCAAAAGATATGCTAAATCAATACTTAGGTGCTGAGGAATAACAGTAAGGAAATATTGACAGTCTTTGTTTTCCATAATTAAGCCATTATGTTTCTATAAGAGCAGAAAACTGTGTGTGTGTAATAAAACATTAGCTCATGCACTCAGTAGTCTCAGATCTGCATTGGATATTTCAGGCAGCGTTCTCTGCTATGAGAATGTGCTCAGTACAGAGTGCTCATAGGTGTGCTCATATCTGAGGCTGCTGTGAAAACACACACACACACACAGACACACATGACGCCACCTGGACAAGTCATGCTAGAAACACCTTGGACTCATTCCTTGTTTGATTTTGATACTCACTTGTTGGCCATTCAGAGATACACACAGTACTAAATAAGCTCTCGCTCTCATTAGTAATAGTGTGAGGGTGGTTTCTCATCCTGTTCCTCCATCTTGGTAGTTTAAGGTATGTGTGCCAGTCATGTGTGGAACATCAGACAAGAACCTCCCCAAAGAGGATTACCAGAAAGTGCTGGGTCCCCACTTTTCCATATGACCCCTGCCAGAGCTGCACACTCAACTCATATTCTCCCCAAGCTTAAAAATCATAAGTTAGTTATTTATGATAGCACAATGAGAAGAAAAGTGTGATGACATTAAGCGTGTCCTGATGGGCCCTTTTTGCTGAACAGGATAAAACACCTTTCTGTTTTGTGTTAGATTTGAACACCTTGTAAATAAACACTTTCTGGATCCATTTGCTTTCTCTCTGTCCATCTGCTTGTCTCACACCTGACCATGGATGGCAGTCATAGGATGCTGAGACAAGCCATGTGCTTGCCTGAGTTGGGCTCCTCTCCTCATGCTTGCAGGGTAATTGGAATGGTGTGATCTGGCTGGCTCAAGTCCTTTGGGATTTACACACAGGCTTCTCCCAAGCAGACCACTGCACTCTTGTTTGCCCCTAAGGACAATTGAGAGGGGGTGCACTTACCATCCTGGAGGCAGTGCTTATCTTTGAGACAGTGGAGGGAACAGGCTATCCACTAACAGCGTTAGCAGTTAGACATTTCTCTCTTATCTTTGCTGTGACTCTTAAGAGGTTGTCAGTTACCAAACACCTTTGACAGGTGCCAGATGCAGAACTGAGCTGAGATCAGCCTCAAACTTTCCCAGAAGCAGGGACTGTCAGACCCCAGCTCTACTCACAGGCTGCCTGGTTTTCTTGGGCAAGTTATTCCTTTTGTTTGAACTTGAATCCCACTTTAGTAAAGCAGGACTGACTGGTAAAAATCTTCCCTCTAGGTTGTATAGAGAACTGATTGTGAGTGCCCTGTATTCACTCCCCAGTGGTTACGATATACTTACCAATGTCAGCTTCCTTCAGAGGTAGTCATCTCTACCTCTTCTGGGTTTTGTATTTACGTATGGGGTACGAACTCTTGCTTTCGTGGACAGAGGGCCTGGTTTTGAACCAATCTGTGGAAAGGCTAGGTTATAACAGGAATTACTAGAGACACAATAGTCACTGTTCTACTAATGGTCTACAAGCCTCAGGCTTCAGGATACTGGCTGTTGTGGTCCTGTGAAGCTCATCACTGCGTGGAAGACATGCCAACCTGCTCTGTTCCAGTTTCAGGCTCCCATTCTAGCCTACCTTTGGGGTTGGGGGTGATTGGCTTGATTCCTACAGAAAGATTCCCCAAGACAGGTTGCCAAGGCTTCCCCATGCCCTTTCATTAGACAAACCATTAGGCCCTCTTTGTGCCAGGCTGGTGTTCCAGGTTTTAGATGGAAGGTGAATAAACCCACAGCCTAGCTAGCAAGACAGAAACGTGCATTTTTATTACAAGGTAAAAATGGGAGAGGACTGACGTCACAGCCCACTGAGAAAACAGACATAAAGCCTTCATTTCTCTGCCAAGGTGAGAGGCGGAAGGGTGTCTGAGGCCCTGTGAGCACAAAGTGGGGGGCTCCAAATCTCCCCGAGAGACGGGGAGGGGTGGGAACAGCCTTCCCTGAGAAGTGGGACCTCCCGATCACACTTCAGGAGAAGCTGAATAGTAATGTCAGAGGAAGCACATATAGAAAAAGACAGAAGGAGCAGATGACAGAGCCTTAGACGGGGCTGCTGTCAGCATCTTGTAGAGCCCTGTGTGCCTCTCTCTGTCTCCTCACGCCTCCTATGTGCCCCCTGGAGTATCCCTGAGGCCTTGCTGGCCCCAATCTTGGACCAGTAGCTATGTGCCCCCTGGAGTATCCCTGAGGCCATGCTGGCCCCAATCTTGGGCCAGTAGCTATGTGCCCCCTGGAGTATCCCTGAGGCCTTGCTGGCCCCAATCTTGGACCAGTAGCTATGTGCCCCCTGGAGTATCCCTGAGGCCATGCTGGCCCCAATCTTGGGCCAGTAGCATGAAGGCATTATTCAGAAGCTTGAACTCAAGGGGACAGAACACAGGACCTTTCCGGCTCAAGAAAGTGTTCATAAGAGTTAGCTCTTTTTGCTGTTATGGTAGTAGTTTTATTATTTCATACCAAAAAGGACCTCCCAAAATTTCACAGGTCACTGGTACAGCATTAATTTCCATTATCTTGGCCATTTAAGCTAATTTATCGCAAATTTAGTGTTGAATCAGAAGGGAAGGTAGGGAACAGTTCTTTTTCCTATGTTCCTTTTGCATTTGTCATTTTGCTCAGTAGCAGCTTAGTTCTTCTGTGGCATTAGAATTCTCATTCTGGAATAGAATTTCTTCTGATGCAATTATAGTGTTGCCAATAAGAATATGATAGTGTTTGTTTATGATCTTGCTCAAATGTTATAGAAATGGTTTGGCATGTAATTATGTCCTTCATAGAAATCAAGCAAATATCAGCATCAACTGAAGAATAGCCAGGTCACTTTAGGTTAACTTCTGTAATATTTTAAGTGGTCTCAAAATAAAGAAATAGCAGGAACTAGGTGGTTATTAACTGTGAACTATGGTTTATTAAAGTTCAGCACAGTCTCTGCTGGGATGCTGTTGCTGACATCACATCTGAGGCCACTTTTATTCCTCGTTCTTTAATATACATCTCACTTGGCCGTGTTCCTATTACCCGCACCTCCCAGGTGAGAACACAGTGTGGGCTGTCGTTTAGAAGGTCACAGAGCTGAACGTGGCCTATGAGAAACTGAACCTAGCATTTCCCACTGGTTTTTGTTTGGTTTCAGATGATGTATTTTGATCCTATTCCTTCCCTTTCTCGCCTCCTCTTAGCTCCTCTCCATCTCCTTACCCACTCAACTTCATGTTTCTCTCTTCTCCATTTCTCTCTGTGTCTTTCTAGAGAGAGAGAGAGAGAGAGAGAGAGAGAGAGAGAGAGAGAGAGAAGAAACAGACCAAAAATAAAGAAAATCACACACACACACACACCATGGAGTCTGTAACCCGTTTGGCCTGTCTCACTTTGTCCACCTCTTGGCTCAGACCCACGACATAGCTGCCCACCACATCTTCTCTACATGGGGCTTTCCAGAGCTGATACTCAGTGCTCTTCAGCTTTCAGTCTTTGCTCTTAGGCATTTTCTGTAACCTTGGCCTGTCCCTCTGTTGACCTCTCTTGAAAAATGACATCAACTTCATAGCTTTCAATCCCAATTGGTTGATGTCACTGGAAAAGCTTTGACAAAATGCTTGGGTCTGGGTCTCGTCTCCAGAAGGCCTGAGATTTGAGTTTGGGAGCATCAATATTTCTTAAAAGATCTTAATTATGTCTGCATCTGTGTGAGTATATGTTCAGGTTTGTGGCTAGATTTCTGTGCCTGGGCACATGTACAAGAGGCCTAAAGAAGGCATTGGGTGTTCTTCATCATGCTCCATGTGTTCCTTTGAAGTAGGGTCTCCCCTTGAACCCGTTGTTGTTACATGGGTGTTAGAATCTGAACTCTGACCCTGATAGTTGGAAAGCAAGCACTCTTAACCACTGAACCATCTCTCCAACCCCAAGCGTCAGTATTTTTAAAAGCTCAAGATCCTGTAGCTCAGTTAGTGTTGAGGACACTGGCCAGAACACCCAGCCCTGTTGAGCATCCTTTTCATGTTCCCTCTGCCCAAGGAAGCTGCCCGACATGTCAACTGCTTTTTTAAAAGAGCTGTTGCCATTCTGAATGTAATAAAGAAAATTTTGGAGAACAGGTTAAAATCATCCCCCAGACCTCCACCCAGAGTTAGTTACAGTTAATGGATGGAATCCACTCAGACATACATATTGGGACGGATGGAGGTTGTAGGAATAATTTTGAAGGAATGAGAATCTTCTCTATATTCTGTCTTGTAACTGCTGCTTTTACCAATGTCTTGGGTTTTATTGGCAGGACTGAGCCTTTCAGTATTACTGTGAAACTCTGTTGTCTTTAGAAGGCAAAAAAAGAATTCAGGTTAAGTAGCACCTTTGGAGGTGATTTAGTTTGGAGGGGAGCTTGGATGGCAAGATGACTTTTCCATACATAATGGAAGTATTGGGACTGCAAAAATCAGGGAATGTGCTGGAGACCTAAGACTACTGTGTCCAAGTTCATTCACTTAGAGCATGAAATGGGAAGGTGCCTTTCTGCTGGCTTCTTTTAATGTGTAAATATTGGAGCATGTTGGACATACTGGTACCTAACAGAAGTTGTGATGTGGAAGGGAAGCACAGAAAATAAGCTTGTGTACATCTCACTGCTCATAAAGAACATGCTTGCAGGTGTGAGGTGTTTGTTAGTGAGCTTCCTCCTGGACTCTTGTAAAATCAGATGTGATTTTTATGTGCACCAGCCTGCAGGATACTGGGGAGATGCACAGTGTGTTTAATCATGTTGCAGCCTTGTTTGTTTTTGTTTTTTATAGTAAGAAGATGTCTTTGGCCAGCTTCTGGTGCCAGATTGATTTTGTTTGTGGGTGTCCAGATGCTGATGAGCTGTAATTAGCATAAGAAGGAGGCTGGAAAAATGTTGAACATTCTTTCTTGGTAGCCAGACAGTAGATCCCCAAACAGGTTTTCCTCAGGCATCAGACAAGTCTGAGACAACATTTTGCTCTTAGTTGTGGCTCTGTGCTGGGGTTGTTTTGGAGGCTCCTAGCAAAGGGTGATTTTCTGCTGTTAAGTGCTTATTTGTAAGGAGTCACTTTAAATCCCAGAGTGGCCCAGACAGGGACCCTGGCCACTAGATTCCAGAGACTAGGGTGTGTTTCTGCCCTGACTTTTCTGTTTTGCTTGTGACTTGGGCAAGTCATTTGCTCTCCTAGAACCTCAATTTGCACAGCTTAAAGATGGAGACAGCAGTACTTCACAGCATAAGAAACTGCTTAAGATAATGTGTAGGGCAGTGATGGCTACAGCATGCAGCTGGTGGGTATTGTTCATAGTGTTTCCGCTACTTCCTCTGTATTCTTTATACTCCTTTGTCCCTGATTCCAAAGTAGAAGGAAAATGATTGTTAATTTGTTCCTTATTTGCTGCAAGGTACCATAAAATAAATTAAGCGTATGATTTTGATAATCACTAAAAGCATGCTTACAACTTCCTAAAATGTATTGATTAGTAATAAATCCTGTTGCAGTAAGTATGCCTGCTGGCTGGCTAACTTTGGGAATGACAGTGTTCCAGCTGGTTAACAGGCTTTCTGGCCCGAGGTGTCGGCCACTGCGGACAATATCTGGTTGGTTCAGGTTTACTGAGTATTGCCATGTTCCAGTATATGTGAGATGCCATACTTACCACCAGCTTTACCTGGGGTGTCATTAGTTTGCTTTATTATTGAGAAAACAGCCCCCAAAACTTAAGCACTTCCACATGTGTGTACACAGTTTAAATTAACAGCAAGAATCTAAAGGCACGGTTCTTAACACTGTGTTCCAGCCTCTTAAGGAGATATCCCAAGACCAGAAAGTTAAATGACTTTTAATCACCAAGGCAACAGTGCAGCGACTAGCTATTTCTGGAAATGTCAGAGGGAAACTGAATGATGTTGTCAGGCCAGGGCAAGAAACACTACCAAGTTTTGGATTGGACAATGTGGGTTGTAAAATCTTTTTATAACTTCATTTTAATTTTTAGAATAATGATCCATGTTCTGATAAGGTTCTTTCTGTGTATATTAAGCTAGGTAGAACCTTTCTAAGTTCTACACTTGGCAGGGGTCTCAGCAACATTATAATAAGAAAATGTAGCCTTTTATTAGAACCTGGACACCTGAGTTGAAGTCCCTAGCTTATGCCACCTGTAAGCACTGAAGGAAGAACTAGATACCTGGTCTACCTGGGGATAACCACAAATCACTCCCAAGAAAATGTCTCAGATGACAAGACCTGGAAGAGCTTTAGGGCAGAAGGAACAGCGTATATAAAGTTACAGAGGTCCCCATGGAACTCTAGAAGGCTAGGATTCCAGTGTGCAGTCCTAGGAGGGACTGCCAGTACAGAGAACCATACTGCTACCTGTCCTCCGCAAAATCAGACTGATAACTGGGACATGTCTGGTCACAGTGTGTGAGCCACAAATTATTATCCTGGTTGTCACCTGCAGTGCTACGAAATTCATTTTCTTTTTTAAAAATCACTTGTAGATTTTGCTCTTAAGGAGACCTTTCCTTTTCCCTCGGTTCTGAATTCACCTGTGGTGTCAGTTATGAATACCATACAGTACAGGTACCGCTTGAGTGCAACTTTGGGTCTTACTGCGCACTCTCCCTGTGTGTGCCCCTCAGTTTCCCCAAGTGATGACAACCCTCTCTTACTGGCTCACTCTGGGAATCCCTGCTTCTTTCCAGACTTCCCTTTGTTCTTTCCAGGGTCCCAGAGAAGACAAGTGTTGAGGCACTGCCTCCAGTACCTCTAAAAGGAATCTGGTCACACTTCTGCTAATTCTTTAAACCTTCTTACTACACATCTGAATGAAACTAGACCTTGTGCTGTAGCTTGAGAGACTAGCCCCTGCCGCCTTCTGACTTAGCATCTTGTCCTCCCTAGAATCCTGTTTCCAGTGGTCTGAGCTGCACAGTTCTTCCCAGCATGCCCCAACATGCCTTTTTCTACCCTCTGAGCTTCCACAGTGATGCCTCACCTAACCCCACTCCCCGGGACTGATTACTTGTGCTTTGGGAATCCCCCTCCCATTGCCTTGAAACCTATCAAGTCTTTCCACTGACTTCTCCCCTCTCCCCATCCTAGCCCCATTTATACCCAGAAGTATCCCAGGGTTGGCTAGCTGGTTTCCAGTCAACTGTGAGCTCTGTTAGGCAAAGGCCAGGTCAGGGGGTAGAGTGAGTAGACCCCTTTTATTTTTCGTATCTCTTTATGTAGACACAATAAAAAAAATCATCTTTTATGGTGGGAATTTTTAAGATACAGAAGCTCATAGCTGATATACTCAGCTCATAGCTTACCCATCACCCAGCTCTCATGAGCAGCATTTTCTAGTCTGGTTTCACCCTCCTGCTCCATACCCCTTTTCCTGTAATGTTTTAAGCCATTCTTAGACATAATGGAATTTTATCTCCTATGGAAGGAATGAATGTTTATAAAGTCAGTACCAAGTGTAAATGAGAACCCTGACTTTAGCCATTTTTCTAGCTGGAATGTGTTTGTTCATTGATATTCACTAATAGTTCAGCGATTAGAAGTCAGAAATAGCCTAGCTCAAGGTGTCTCAGCAATGTTTCTATTGACATGTTAAAGCAGGGCATACTTTGGTGTGAGGGCCTGTCCTGTTTGTGTAAGGCATTCTGCAACATGTCTGTCCTCCACCTGCCAGAGCCTGGTAACACCTCCAGTCATTGCAGATAAACACAGCAAAACTGCAAAGTATCTCCCACTGTGGCCACACACACACACACACACACACACACACACACACCCCTTGAGGACTACCCACTCAGAGAAAAGGAATGAAAGGAATGGGTGGATTGTTCAATAGTCTGGGAAACTGAGTCCTAGAGGGAAGCATACTCTTCTGATTATGATTGTGCCTGTCTTCTCTTCCTTGTGCCATATCCCACTTAGAGCTCCTGGGGTGACACTGTAGGCTTTCTAGTAGTGGACAGAAGTCTTATGTTCCCTGTGGGTGTGACCCACGGAACAGGACAACCCCCTTAGCCAGCTTAGGGGAACTCTAGAAAAGTACCCAGATCTGTACTATGCATTCGTCTGCTAGGATGTTCAGCATGCCCCTTTACCAGGGACTGGCGCTGTCTGGGAAAGTCTCTTCTAGGGAACACATCTTGGATTCCAGAGCAGTCTAAGGAGCATCTGTTTCAGAGAAATTACTTTGAAGTCCTTTTTGCCAGAAATCATCCTTTTTGTATGAAACAAAGGGATGCCCGTGGTTCATTGTATGTTTTCTTCAAAATGGACTTTGCTTACTTCCTACAACTGTGCTCATTAACTAGTGCCTAGAGAGCTGGGTACTAGGGAACTTCATTTCCTGGAATGGTGGATTTGGAGAAGTGGGGAAAACCTGGCTGTTAAATTCAGACCCACTGCTGTGTAGCTGGTGCTAGCTCTGCCATCCTGACTAAGGCACAGAGCCTTTCTGAGCCATATTTGTGTGGGGAGAGTATTTCACACAGACATGGGACAGACACTAAGAGGTGGAAGGAGAGCGGACTCTCTCGGTTTGTGTAAGGCCTTCAATTCCACCCCAAGCCCAGAAAAAGAGAGAAAAATAAAAGTGTTAACTGACTAGCATGCTATGTCACAGCACTAACAAATGACTTTTCCTTTTACAAAAGGAGAAGACAGGAACACCCCAGATCATTTGAGCTTTTTTTTTTTTTTTTTTTTTTTTTTGCAGGGTCTCACTGTCTCACTGTGTAGCCTGGCCTGCGACTCAGTGTCCAGATACTCTCTAGTTCTTTATTATATACCTATGAGATGCTTACTCTGGTACCTGAAAGAAAGCTTTGACCTTAAGCCTATATATAGCCTGTGTGCTTGTAACAGCTTGGAACTTTCCTCACACACAGTATGATTTAGGATTCACTAAGTCCTTGCTTCCTGAGAAGGATCCAACACCTATCAGAGTGTGACCCCAAAGCATTTCATAGCAGAGTTGATTGCATGCCTCTCCAGACATTTTTCTGTGTGACTGATCAAAGAGTGGTTTAGTTTATCTCAGACACAAAATTACAGAGCTGTGTTCTGCTGGGCAGTGCTGGCACACACCTTTAATTTTCAGCACTTGGAAGGCAGAGGCAGGTGGATCTCTGTTAGTTCGAGGTCAGTCTGGTCTATAGATAGAATTCCAGAACAGCTAAGGCACACAGAGAAACCCTGTCTCAAAAAATTTTTAAAAAGCTGTGTTCCAGCAGCTCTGAAACCCCTCTAGCCTCCAGCCAGACCACATCAAGCTTCAAGCAAATGAACCTGAGCTGCCTTGTATCTGCACACAGAATTTTCTGGTTTCTGTGGCAATCAGCAGATCCTTGAAGCTCAACAGTTGACAAGGCCTCAGGCATCTGAGGATGACTATGATATTTACTGTCAGAGGAGCAGATGGGACTGTTGAGGGCTGAGGCAGAGCCTCTGAATAAGATCAGAGTGATGGGATGAATTTACCCAAAAGGCTTGGCCTCTGCTCTTGCACCCCCATCCCCACCCCCAAGTAGGTACGCAAATACTTTTCCCAAAGCAGTTGTGAGGGGGTGGTTCAGGAGTATGGAAATAGCTCCTGTGTCTTGGAGTTGTGACGGTCAGCTCTGCTGTACCAGGCATCCCCATACTCAGGATGTATAGGTAGGGAAGTGCAGATTTGCTGACAGTGTAGGAGTATGCTGACATGGGTGCCTAGCTTCTGGCTGTGAGTCCGAACATGGTATGCCGAGCAGGTGTACTCTGCCTCACCAGCCCTGTAGAGTTGTTTGACAATGCATTGAGCTGGTCATCGAGGACACTTTACAAAAGAAAAATGTCATAGTACAAATATTCTAGCCATTTGTCTCATTTTAGGATCTGAAGATGTTTTTATGTGCTTCATTGCAAAGGAGCGGCAGTCAGTAGATAATGCACTTCCCAAGCCCTGGAAGAGCTTGTCGGCCACAGTGTGCTCTCATTTAGATGAAGTGCTCTGAAAGTAAAGGACAGGGAGCCCAGCTGACCTGGCGGATTCAGGGCTGTCCTAATCAGAGACCTCACCTAAGCCTCCATGTGGCCAGAGGAACTACCCATCCATCCATCCATCCCACAGTACTGACACTTAGGGGCATCTGCTGTAAAATGTGGGTGTTAAACTCCAGGCAAAAGCCTTTTGTTTCTTTGTACCATAGTCTGTGATCTGTGTTTAGTCATAGAAAGTGTCTGAGGAGAAAGGGAGAATCATGCCTTTTCATCAGCAGTTGATCTGCTCCTGAAGCTTCCCCTAATAGGATGTGGGGCTGTTTCTGAGAATAGGTGTGGCTATGTACACATTCTTTTGCTTAGGGCCACCCTCAGGATGCTTGTGATCTCTCCTTTTGTTTTGGGAGTCTTAGGAAAGACTTAGGGATGAGGGCGTCAAGTTAGAAGATGCAGGACTACTGCTGGGGACTAGATTCACAAACACTAGCAACAAGAATGCAAAGGTAGGGGTGTGTGTGTGTGTGTGTGTGTGTGTGTGTGTGTGTGTGTTTTCAGGTAAGAGCCCAGAGGCCAGGTGGACCATTTGGACAGCTTCCTGGTGTCCTGCCATTCTTACCCTGAGGCCAGAAGTGTTCATTGGCTCCCAGGGTGTCCCAAGCACCTGTAAAGGGGCCTGATTATTCTTTTTATGCTTTATGGTCCCAGGTGGCTATTAATGCTCTGGTTGCAACTCATACATTCCAAAGAGCAAAAAAGAGAGGTTAGGAAGGGCAGAAGGACACCTGTCCCTTTAAGGGTCCCAGATACCAGTCAAGCCTAAATAATGATGTAAAGTTTGTCACATGGTCCAGAGGGGGAGTGTTTTGTTTTTATGTTGGTCAGAATATCTCTCTAATTGAAATGGGTTCTAGTACTAACAGACCTGAAGTGGACCAGTTTGTGTGAGTATTGGCAGTTTGGCCAAGCCTGCACTTGGTTTCAGAAGTCAGGTGGCGCTCCCTAGAGCCATTGTCATAAGATCACACTGCTGCTGCTAAGACAGTGGGCTCAGTGTCCCTGACAGATCACATTTCAGGAGCCTGAGGAAACTACAGGCAAAGAGTCTCCACTTTGCACTACATGATGGTGTGCACAGGGTAGGCCTCGAATGCAACGCCTCCATCTCTCTGTAAGTCTGGACCATCCTGCTCCAGGGACACTTCTCCTCAGGAACCTTGGGCTTATGAGAAGTCAGGCAGTACAGCACACTGAGGCATTTCCTAATTACAGGTTACAGTTTTCTCAAGATAGCACTGGAAACTTCCCTGGCCCATGTGCTGCTGGGCCATTGAAGGGAATCCCAGGAAACAGCAGTGACAGGGGCGTCAACCCAGGCTCTGCACCCAATGGATGCTCCATGTTTGTGGAGTCTCATCTCAACCTAGAAGTGAGAATATCTAGTTAATTTTAGGTATGTTTCAGGTAGAATGGGCTTCAGTGGGAAAGGCATCCATTCACAGTTTCAAATAACACATACAAACACGCCTCTTTGGAAAATCACCTTTGGAAGTCTCTTCACTTATGTTCCAGCTTCACGCTGCTCTCACTTTTCTTGCCTCCTTTTTTTAAGAAATTCAACACAGAAAGGTGACAGGAAGGCGCACTGGATCCTGCCGTCCCTGCCCGGGGATCGTTAGCACGCTGCTGCTTTCCTCACTGCTCTGCTTCACCCTCCTTCTCCCACCCCGCTGCCTTACTTCTAATACAGAAAGTAAGTTGTAGACAACAGCCTACGTTACACTCCAGCGTGTTTGTCATCAACCTCATATTGCTACCGCTTAGTTATGATTGGGACGCACAGATCCTGAGAGGCTCTGGAGATGAGTTTGGGCAAGTGCACTGTCAAAATACCGAACATGCTAATATTCCAGAAAGTTCGCTTTCCCTAGCAAACCCCTTGGCCGCACCCCTACAGAGATAACCACCGTTCCTTTTTTTCCTCCTACTGTGACCAGTTATCTAGATCCTCAGCTGAGGCCCATTCAGTGCCTTCTTGTCTGGGTAAGATGTTCACTCTGCATGCCCTTTGCGAGATTTGTTCATCGTTGAGATGTGTGTTGGGGAGTCTTTTTTTTTTGTTGTTGCCAAGTGGAATTTTGTTATGTGGATGAACTTTTCTGTTCTTCCTGTTCATTAACAGGACTGTTTCAGAATTGGATCATGGGGAATAGAGCTGTCAGGAATATTTGTGTCCAAGTCTCTGTGGTCATATCTTTCATGTCCTCTTGTTGGGTCATTCATTAGTTTGCATCTTTTTGATAACTAGAATCTCAAGCTACCTAGGTCATTCTCATCCATAGTCAAGGATAAGGTTCCCCAAGCTGTAGGATGGAAAAAAGACCTTGAGAGAGTTTTTCCTCAGGTACAGACTACCCCCCTCCCTAAGAAAGAAGGCAGGGCCTGAGACTTTCTGGAAGACCATTGACTATTTCATCTGAATGCAGATTTTTTGTGTTTTTGTGAGATGCCCATCTGACTCAGCTTCTCCTCATGTGCGTCCCTGTCTGCCCATGGGACACAATCAAGATTCTCATCAAAGGGGCAAGGTTCTTGATCCCCTACACTTAGCTCTTTGCTCTACCCCCATCCCTTCACATCTCCATGCCCCAGCCTCGAGTGCATGTCCGTGATCACTGGGATACACTGCTAGGAAGTTGCAGGATTTCATTTGTCCTGACCCTCTCAGAGAGTCAGCCTCTCTTCACATTCCTTTCTCACTGATTTGGGTGGGTGGGTGCGTGTGTGTGTGTGTGTGTGTGTGTGTGTGTGTGTGTGTGTGTGTGTGTGTGTGTGTGTATGGCAGGCTCTTACCAAGAGTCTTGTTATGACATTGATTCAGCATAAGTTAAATGATACAGGACCAGGGACAGACAGGACTGAAACTCACTCAGCCTTTGAGGAGCTTACTCTGTCCAGGAGGACCTGCTGATTAGCATGGCAGGGGCTCTGATGGACAGCAGGGTATGAGAGCACTCCCACACATCCTCCCTGACACTCCACTTCGGAAACGTCACCAGGTGGAAGTAGCCCATGTTTTTTATTAACTTCACTGGAGAAGTTGGGCACTCTTTTAGTGTTTAAGAGAGAGGGTCGAGTTTGCTTACTGTACAATTGACCAGTTCACTTCCTGGCTGTGGTGCAAATTCCTTTGTCTAACTCAGCCTCTAGTTCCTTGTCTGGAAGTGGGGAGACTGGTCCAAGTGACCTGGAGACATGCAGTGTGCACACAGATGCATGGTAGGTTTGCATGTGTGTTACCATTTTAAGAACCCTCATATGCCTGCTGTGTATTAAATATTCAGGAAACATTTGGGAAAATAAGAATATATGTATCTTATGTGTATGTTAAAGAGGCTATATATAGATGCTCTCGCAGATCCATCTGTCTTTAGCAGAGTGATCTGACTGGCATCAGTATTCAGCTGGAGGGGTTTGAGCACACACGTGTTGGCTCTGTAGGGCTTGCCACATCCCTGATGAGGCAGATGTCCATTATCATGAAATGTAAGACGAGAACAAAAATAATAGTAAAGGCAGAAGAGTGTGATACTGCGGCCTGATTTGACAGGACCTCCTGCTGCTTCGGTGCCACTGCTGGCCACGCAGCAGATTAATCTGTATTCCAGCCACTACTGCTGAGGCTGGGATCGGTCTAATTAGGGTATTTTGAACATCCTGTTTGCATCTAGAATCTTATCAGAAACCAGGATGTCTGTCCATCTGGGTAGCTAAAGGAAGTAGACAGTGGATTCAGTGCTAAAACTGGATAGCTGTCATTTCAGAGTAGAAGAACAACGCTGTGTTTTGTTTCCTTAAACAAAGGCGCCGACTGCCTTGGGTGTTGATGGGAACAAAGGCGTCCCGGAGCATGGCCCCTCCATCTGACCATGGACATGATGTGTGAAATGCAGGAACCATTTGTTCATCCTGCTAGAACCCTGGCTGACCCTGTGTGTCTGTCTTAGCCAACTATTTGGGCCGTTGGAAGGCAGGTGGAGGTTCTGAGGCTGCAGTGGCCAAGCCTGGCTAGATAGATGACAGCTGAGCAGCTAAGGCACTGCTGCCAACCTGAGTCTGATCCCAGGACCCACATGATGGAAGCAGAGAGCCAGCTCCTCCGACTCTCTGACTTCCACATGCATTGCACACTCGAGAAGGTAGATTTACTATTCATAGTCCTGCGTTCAGGTTGATCACTGCCCTGCACCTGTCTCAGGCTCACCTTCCCCTGATCGCGTGTGGTTTTGTCCGCCCTGTCCCTTCCTGGTTAGTCCTTGGCTTTAGGCATCTCCTTGGAGCACCTCACTCACGTGGTCCCCGCCTTTGCCAGTATTTGCTGCATCGCTCCTTTTGCCTGTTTTCTGCTCATCTCACTTTGAATGTGATTGTACCTGGTTTTTTGTTTTCAGTGGCTTCATCCCAGACATACTCCACCTTGGGTGAGATAGAGGTTGGTGTTTGGGTGTGTATAGATTCTGGGTGTGGATGTCGCATTGTTGCCAATATGCCCTGGCAGCCACCATTTCTGTAGCCTGTCCTGTCCTCCAGAGGCATCTGGAGTGTGTGTCACCTTTGTCCCCAGACACTACCTTGCACATGATGGAATCCTGTGCCTGCTTTTTAATCCAGGGTTCTCCTCTGTGGCCAGGACTTCCTTTTCCTTTCTGGTGAGTGTGGGCCTGCCCTGCCACTCACACTGAAACTTACCAGAGCCTCTAGCAGCGGCACCCTGGGATCTGAAGGTGAGGCCATTGAATTTAGGAACTGTTGTGTCCCACCACCACCACCACCCACTTCCTCATCTCCCTCCTCTTCTTGTGAGAAACTTGGTACTATGACAACTATCCCACTCATCACTGACTTCAGGAGTGTGCACAGGTCTGTGCTTCAGAAACTAAATGTGCCCATGAAGCTCGGACTTGTGACTTCTGTCAGCATACCAACATTTCCTCAACTGACAGTGTGCTCAAGCTGTCCATTTTAGTAGAGCATACTCAACCCTGGTCTCCCCCTGGCACCAGAAGCAGTCTCCTCCTCCGGACCCAGTTGTGACCTTCCTCACTTCTTACCCTCTCATCCCTGCCCCAGTGAACTAAGGGCTCCTCCTCCTCCTCCCGTCCCTGGACCCCTGCAGCCCCTTAGTGCTGTCGTCACCGTTAGTCCCCAGCCTTGTTCATAGGACAGCAAACTGCCCCGGCGCCAACTCCTTCATCTGTCTGCTATGGTGCCTTGCACATAGAAGGTGTCAGAATGTCTTATGCCTGTCATTGACCAGAAGTTGTACAACTAAAGAACAAGAGGCTATTTTTTTATAGTTCTGCAAATTATGTATTCTCTTTTCCATAAAAGGTTATTATAGCTAACTGTGCTCATTTTTATTGAAAGGTAAGCCCTGTCTCTGCTTAGATGTACTGTGCCCTTCAGCTCCCTGTAAACAGCTACTGCCTCCTCAGGGATGTCTGCAGGTCTCTAAATTTGTGCTTTATTTGGCTTTATAGAACGCCACACCCAGCACTTTATTTTAATTTATTATAGGATTAAAGGACAAGAGTGAAGTTGGCCTTGCTTCATTTTAGTATTAGGAAGATATTTTCTCACCAGGACCCAGGCAGGCAAACACTGCAGGGACTGTGGGATCAGAACAGTGTTCAAGGAGAAAGCTGAGCTCTCTGGCGATGAGAGAATTCCATGATGCTGTTTGCGGTTATAGCACATCTCAGATTGCCATCTGATGAATGGGTACTATGCACATGTTTCCCTTGAGACAGCAGATTTGATAGGTAGGTGGGTGAGCCTCATTTCACAAACAAGAAAATCGAGGCAGATAAAGCTCCAGTCTGAGGTATAATAACTAGGGAATGCCAGGGGCAGGATTTGAACCCAAGTCTTGATGATCCTCAAGCAACACGTTTAAAACTGATGAATTCATTTGTCCTCATCTGGAGCAGACTCCAAGAGTTCTCAGTGCTGTGTCTTTCTCTGCAGGGAATTTGCATCCTTACTGAGAGGTAAAATGGCTCCTCTAACAGAGCAAGCTAATGATAACCAAAGGTGTGTTGGGGTTTGACCTCACTTATTTTTAAGAAATGCTGCAAAGTGGTATACACTAGAAACCAGCTTGAAGTGACTCCTTCTGTCTGTGCTGTTTAAGAAAGACCTGATTGGAGTAAGAAGCAATGCCCCTTTACTAAGGGGCCATCCCTAAGAGATAGGGACATGCAGAAGTGTTTCCTGGATTCTCCAGTGCACTGATTTGGGGTGTGAGGGGTTGTAGATTTTATATTCCTGTATCCCTTTCCAAATGTGCTTTTACCTGAGGCAAGTCATACCCTTCCCTAGGCCATCATTTCTGTATGCAGAACCTCAAAGGAAATGGGCTAGAGCTCTCTAGCTCCTTCCAACTCTGAAAAAAATCACACAACTCTGACTGCCCTGGAAAATCAAACTTTTAGCCCTCTGCATAGAAACCATCTAGTTCATTGCTAATCACCCTGGAGAGGCCCTGAGGAGAGTAAGGTTGGGGGAATGGTGGACCAGAGCCACCCCTCCAGGCAATTTCAGTAATTAGTGTAGGAGGCAGCCAGTTGACTGACTGTTGAGCCTAGTGCCCAGCAGGCAGGGAGTTACATGGGCGCAGTGTCAGTGCTGGCTTTGACAGTCCAGCAGGATGCCAAGATGCCCACCTCTCTCACTAGTGAGTTGAAAACTGACCTTCCCCTTTGTGGATTCTAGGTGTAGGATGTGGTGTGGTGTGTGACACATGTATGTGGTGTATATATGTGCAGAGTGGGTGTCCCCAGAGAAGGATATGACGGGTACATCTGCGTTTTTTTCCTCTGCCAGGCAGCTACCACATCTGCACGTCCACATTGACAGCTCCATAGCCATCCTTCACCTCCATTTTATCCTGTCGAAATGACAGAGCAGCTGAACAGTGCTGGCCAGCAGATAAACCTGTTATCTCCTCTGCTCTCTGCCAGCAGCTCTCCCCATCTCCTTGGTGTATGAAAAATTGACACCACCTTGGGCTGAAATCTGTTCTTAGGGAAGCTATATTTATTAGTAGCTAATGAAACCTGTGTACTAAAACTTAGAGTGGCTGGAGCGTTTCCCTGTGACATATGACAGGCCAGAGCTTACAGAGGTAGAAGGAGCGTAGAGCTTCGGGTTTGCTTCACTTAAAGCCCTATCAATCAGCTGATGACAGCTGGCTTAGTGTACTGTGCCCATGGTCAAGGCTTCTCTGACTAGACGGAGCGAGCTGTGGGCATGCATGCTAAGAGGGTTTGGTGCCAAAATTGATCCTTTCAGAGACCACATTTTCCTCCTTGGAAGTTCTGCTCTAGATGCCCTCTCCAGACACCGGTAACCCCTGCCCTCTGAGTAAGGTGTGTAAAGAACACTCCCTTGGAACTTTCTCATCCACCAGCATCCTCAGCATTCAAAGGGAAAGTGACTGCAGGGTGAAGTTCTGGTTCAGTGTTTTGGAACTGTCACACCCGAAGCCTCTTCTTTGGAAAGATGATTTAGTGAGTGAGGGAAGGCGGTGTGTCCATGTCTTCCTCCATATGGCCTCCGCTTCGTGTTAGCCTCGGTAAGCTGTGGGTTTGTATAAGTCCACGTTTACATAGTGCCTGTCCTCTGGGCACAGTGAGCTCCTCTGGGGCCTATTTTCAGGCTGATTTGGTTTCTGGTCCTGTCTCTTCCTTTAACAGCCAGAGGATTGGTTTTTGTTTATGGGAAACAGCAGCTAGGAAAAGCTTGCAGTTCAGAGTCAGATAACATGGATTCTACCTTTTCAAGCATCGGGTCACAAGTTAACCTCTCTGGAGCATTCAATTCCAGATTAATAAGACTAAGATAAAAAATGGTTAGCTTGGCTGCAAGGTGTGTAGACAAAATACTGTGTTGTCCTTTGTGCACAATAAATAGGATTGCAGAGAAGTGTAGCAATTAATCTGTGTGAGTCTGTTCAATGGGTAAATAGGAATTTATTAGGATGTGAACTGGGGAGATACACTCACGAGAAATGGATCCAAGTGAACAGTTGAGGTCATCCTCTGTTCTGTCAGGAGCACAAGCACCTGGCAGCTGAACCCATGGCCTCATGCGTGTTACATAAGCATTCTGCCAACTGAGCTGTGCATCTAGCCTTCAAATAGGCATTGAAGCAGCTTTGGAGCAAAACAGTAGGCTGGTGCTAAATCTGACTTTGAGTAAGAACTTCCAAAAGACAGATGGCAAACTAGGAAAGATATTAGAAACATACACAAAGAGGCTTGTTTCCTTAACTTACAAGAACTCTTTAAAAATCAACATTTTAAAAATTGTAAGTTCACAGGAGAAGCAGTGCAAATGTTAGTAAACATGACGTGATGAGTAAGTCATGTGACTGTGCTAAAGGAATCCCTGGGAGCCGATGAGACACCATCCTAGTGTGCCTAGGAGGGTGTTTCTGGGACAGATTAGCATTTGGATCAGATAGCTGAGTAAAGATCATCCTCACAGTGTGAGTGCGCATCACCCCATCTATTAAGAACCCCAAATATAGTAAGAAGGAAGAAGGACCTCACCTCAGCCTCCAGATGAAGACTGGGGCTGGGCCTCAGGCCTTTGGACTTGCAGTGGCATGGCTGCTCAGTTTGCAGGTGCGTCACCACAGGCACCCAAGCCAAACCCCCACCACAGATCTCTGTATCTCTGTATCCTGTGGTACCCTGTGTCTGGGAACCCAGTTCAGAACGTTGCACAAACACAAGCTAATCGAGGGGAGAGTCTGATTCTACCTGCCTAGATGTCATTTCTCTTGGGTGGTGTACACTGTGAGGAAGAGTGAAGACCGACAGATGCTTAACTACGGTGTCTAGAGAAGCAGTGCACTCAGTGTGGTCTTTTGGAAAGAGAATCTCTTTTAGAAATGTTTACTTATGCGGCTGGAGAGATGGCTCAGCAGTTAAGAGCACTGACTGTTCTTCTGGACGACCTGAGTTCGATCCCCAGCATCCACATGGCAGCTAACAACTGTCTATAATTCCAAGATCTGACACCCTTACACAGTTATACATGCTGGCAGAACACCAATTCACATAAAATAAAAAAAAATATTTTTTAAAAAAGAAATGTTTACTTATTTGTGTGTGTTTACACAGGTGATGTTTAGGGCTGGGGAAGTACAGCCAGCACACTTGTGGAGGTCAGGACAGCCTCGAGAGTCAGTTATCTTTTCTCACCTTTATGTGGGTTTGAGATTGAACTCCGCTCTCCAAGGTTGCATGGCCACAGCTGTCTTTACCATCTCTCCAGCCCAAATGGCATTTAACATTTCATATGTGATTTTCATGAGTCACATAGTCCATTTATAAGGAAAAAAACTTGGCAAAGTTTGCCAGAATATGTGAATATAATTACCCTTAATAACAGAGGAGAAAAATCTCCAAGTGGAAGCACCCAGAAATACCCAGGAATGGCTCACTAGTTAAACTCGGTGGCATTCTAGATAGCCATTTAAAAAAAGGAAATCTGTACTATTAAGCAGTTATATTTGGGAATATGTATGTGTATAATATAAATTTTCTCTTGAGAATGTACACAAGGTACTTTGTAGTTTTTTTCCTAGGAGGACAAGATAGTTGGAGGAGAATGGGAAAAGAAAATTACTAGTGTAGATACTTGTAAATATTAAGTACATTTATGCCTTTTGTGCTTTCATTTTTACCACGTCCATCTTTTGTTTTTCGTTGGGACCAGCAATAAAGCAAAAAGGAAACTACTTCCTTTGGATACCATGGATTCATCCTTTAGTTTCCAAATAACCAAAGCAGAGGGAACATAGGTAAGGAAAAACAGACAGACAAATACGTCAGGAAAGAGACATGTTCCCAGGGTTAGTCCGTAGGAGAGATGGAGCTGCTGAAATGGGTTAACACTTGATGTGGCCCTGTCTTTGCAGCCTGCTCTAAAGTCGCTAGTGCTCGTGGGCAGGTACCTTCCCGCAGCTGGTATTCCCTTCCCCCACATGCACATGACACTCTATCCAGTGACCTTTATATATTTGGTTCCTTAGCTTAGAATGTTCTACGTAGTCACCAGGATTTAGAATTTTCAATTTTGTTTCTTCCATGAAAAGCCTTAGGTAGATACCTGCCCCCAAGTGTCCCATACCTACCAAGTTACTAAGCTTTGTCACACAGCACTGTCGTAGTTGATTTGTTCTCTCTAGCTTTAAGGAGCTCCTTCAGGTTAGGGTACTTTGTTGTTTGGAGCCCTGAGCACTCACTTCTTGCAGAGAACTGAGTGGTGAATGGTGTGTCTGCCCTCTGAAGTTAGGACCACAAATAGCCCTTGCATCAGCTAGCTGTGGGGGTGGATGGCTGCTTTGCTCTGGCCTGAGTTTTTCCATCCGTGCAGAGAGATGGTTGTCTCAGACATTGTATGAAAACCGGCTGATGTTCCCTCTCCTTATGTGATTGTCAGATGCCTTATATGTATACACAGAGGTTGTTCCCCAGCTGCTGTGCTAAGAAATTTCAGTTTCAGAGCTGAGTATGTGAGATTCACTGAATTCTTTATGGCTTGTCTCACACCTGTTCAGCAACTGAAGGGATCAGAGCCCCAACCTGCTCATTCAGCCTTGAATAGCAGAATTGAGGGTATCCCACACTCTACCTTCTGGTCTTTTCTTCTTGGCTCACTCAAAAACCTTGCTTTTCCTGACTTGCCTTCAAAGCTGTCCTGCTTATGCTGCTGCCCTGGCTCGTTGTCTGTAACCTGGTTCTTTCTGTTCAGCATGCAAAGCAGTATTCCTTAGGACCTGGGCTGGGTGCTTTACCCAGAGGTATGAAGGCACTAAAAAGACATCCAGAGCTCAGTAATGGTCTGTTTGGGGCCCATGGCCAGCTCTGGCTGTTCATACAGAGAGTCTGCTTCCTTCCCATTTATTCACTAGGGTTTGCAAAATGCCTACCATATGTGCCAGACTGATGGGGATGAGGAGTAAGTGGTGGCTAAAGCAGACTGGAGCCCCTGCCTTCAGGCACATAGAGTCTAACTGAAGGGAGATGGTGGACAAGATGAGTAGACATGCAGCACTTGATGGGGAGAGAAGGAAGGCTTCACGAGACTCTAGCACTGCCTGTGCTGAAGCTTTGCGTTCTCAAAGAGTGGACAAGGTAGTCTACTGGAGAAGGCTGAGGACCCCTGAATCTAAAGAGTAAGTGCCAGGGTTGGTAGGGAGCGTTTCTGGCAGAGGCCTTATCAGAGGCAGGAGTCAGGCGAAGGTCAGGAGCCATTGCTAAAGAAACACCCTTGTGTTCTGTGGAGACTGTGCCCAGGGGCAAGGATGGAAGCAAGGACACCTGCACAAAGGCTGTGGCACATGGGCAGGCATGAGGGTGCTTCACACTAGTGTGAGGGACGGTGTTGGTGGTTTAGAACTGGAGTCACATCTAAAGGGAGAACTTGCACAGTGTCCTCATGAGGGATCGGCTGTGGGGCTTGAGAACCTGGCATCCTGCAGTGAGTGAAGCAGGCTGGGGAGGCAGGGAGGGTAGGGCCTTGCTGTCAGCTGGTTAAGCTGAACAAACCTGTCAGACAAGTGTGTAGGAGAACCAGTATACAGAGGGGCTAGAATGAACATTCAAAGGACAGATCTGGCTGCAGGTTCAAGTTTGTGAGTCTCCATGTGTAAATGGTTTTCAAAGACATGAGACAGGATGAACAGAGGTCTGCAGACACCTTAGAACCGAGGAGTCTGGCTCTGGTTGGTGACGTGAGGAGGTATACTAAAAGACACACCCAAGCACAGGATGTCACAGTCAGATGTGGGATGCTTCCCTGTGGCTTCTTTGAAGTTCACAGTCACAGACTCAGGACAATGGATAGCATCTATATGTGAAGATGCTCTGCAATTGTCAATAGCTATTATCCATGCTGAGCATTTTTTCTATTTTTAAAAAGTATTTTATTTTATTTGTGTGAGTGTTTTCCCTCCATGTATATTTGTGTGCCATGTATGTGCCTAGTGCCTACAGAAGCCAGAAGAGTATGCCAGACCTCCTGAAACTGGAGTTACAGACACTTGTGAGCTATCATGTTGGTACTGAGCATGGCACCCACGTCCTCTGGAGAGCAGTGCCCTTAACCACTGGCCCATCCCTCCAACCCTCCTCTTCTTAGTGTGTATATGTGCATGTCTACATGAGTGTATGCCAAGTATGTGTAGGTGTCTGGTGAGGCCACAAAAACATGGTGGGTTACATGGAGCTGGAGTTGGAAGCATTGTTAGTGTCTCAATGTGGCTGGGCACTAAATCCTGTTCTTCTGAAAGAACAGTGAGTACTCTTAACCCCTGAACCATCTCCCAAGCACCATAAATTTATTTCAAAATAAACTTTTTCATTTCCTTATGAGTAGGTATCTGTGACCTCCTATTCAAGGTCATTCTTGAAGGATTTTTAAGTCTGTGTGTGTGTGTGTGTGTGTGTGTGTGTGTGTGTGCTCGCACACTAGTGCTCATGTAGAACTGGAAGACAGCCTTGGATCTCAGATCCTCACTTTCTGCTTTGTTTGAGACAGGGTCTCTTGTTTGATACTGTATACGCCATGCAGCCCTCGGGGAGTTTCTGGGGATTCTCCTGTCCCTTCCTCCTATCTTACTGTAGAAGCACTGAGGTTACAGACATGCCTGGCTTTTATTTAGATTCTTGGGATTTGAACTCAGGCTCCTTTTTTTTTTTTTAGATTTATTTATTTATTATGTATACAGTATACAGAAGAGGGTACCAGATGTCATCATAGATGGTTGTGAGCCACCATGTGGTTGCTGGGAATTGAACTCAGGACCTCTGGAAGAGCTGTCAGTGCTCTTAACCTCTGAGCCATCTCTCCAGCCCATGAACTCAGGTTCTTATGCTTGCACAGCCATCCTGTACCTACTGAACCATCTCTTGGGAAAAAAATATTTTTTTTTAATGCTTAAGCAAAAAACTCTTTTGGGAACTGAAGCCTGTGCCATGTCCTGCAATTGCCCTCTTTGCTAGGGTGGGATAGCAGTTCCTGGGGAAGCTACTGGGGTGCAGAGCCAGGGAGGCTGGCACGGTGTGAAGTGCTTACCTTCCAGCCCTCTCAGCATCAAGTGGGGGGTTAGTTCAGTAGAGTTTGGGTGCTGTAACACTTTGTGTTTCATTCCAGGCAGTTGCCAAGGTAAGGTACAAGGCAGTTGAGAGGTGACAGAACATTCCTTATTTGTCATTCACTCATGTCCTGGCTGGTATTCGTATTCTGTTCACGGGGTCTTTCTGTAAATGGAGGATTAGTCTGAGGTTCTGTTGTGGACAATACAAGTCAATTAATTCCAGGCAAGATAGAAATCCTCACCTCCCCTTGCCTCCTTGTTCACTCTGTCCTTGAGGATGTCATCTCTTCTGACTGTATATCTGTGTGGCGTACTCAGATCACTTTAGTTTTATGATGACACCATTGAAGTTCTTGCCTTATTAATCAATAGTCTCAGTCAGCGACGCCTCCTTTCCCCTCCTCTGACAGAGCAGAGCAGCCTGAAGAGGTAATAATTACTGCTGTGATCTCAGTGCGTCTCCTTTGCTTCCCACCCCAGAGCATGTCTGTTCGATCCTGGCTTCCCTCCTGCGCAACCTGAGAGGGCAGCAGCGGACCAGGCTTCTGAATAAATTTACCGAGAATGACAGCGAGAAGGTGGGTGACCGTGAGCATGGAGATGGGGCCGGGCAGAGTGATGGGGAGACAGCTCCTTACGTGAGGGGTGCTGGCGCCAGTACTTCTACCCAAAAGCATCTTCTCCAGTATCTGGGTTTGTTGAAGGTTCTTATGTTTCCATTCTTGTGTTTAGATGTACTTTCCCCCTTGGGATGCCAGCACCTCCTGGGGTGGCAGGCAGCAGTGTACCCCTGGGGATCTTCAGACCTAGTGAGAGGAGACTATCAGGTTAAGGTGGGCGGGGTACACACCACTGTCAGGTGATTGAGAACATGCTTTGTTGAAGCCAGAGGTCTGTAGCTGAAGCTATTTCTGCTGCTTTTAAGCTATGTAGGCTGGAGACATGGCACGGGATAAAAGCACTTGGCATGAAGCACAGAGACCAGAGTTTCCATCCCCAGAGCCTGTGCAAAAGCTGGACAGATGTGGCAGCCACCTGTGATCCCAGCACTCAGAAGGGCAAAGACCAGGGATCCCCAGGGCAAGCTAGCTGACTTGGAACTAGATAGCTCGAGTCTCTGATTTGGCTCAGCCAAGAGTCTTTGCTCCAGTAAGCAAAGTGGAGAGCAAGCAAGGTCTTGATAAGGAAAGGCTGAGCAGCCCCAGGTGGGCTGTGGAAGCTGGTGGCGATCACTGAATTAGACTGGACAGCATTTCATGTTGCCCTCTCACATCCCAAACTGAAACACTTGAATAATAATAGTAGCTGCCATTGTTGAGTGACTCCTCCAGTGCAGTGGGGAACAGGAGCCGCCTTTACTGTGCTGGGTAGAAACTGCAGTTTATCCATGTCACCCACATTTTCAATAGGAAACTGAAGAGAATTGCCCAAGATCACTAATACTACCAGAGCTGGGTCTTGAACCTGGGTTGCTGAGTACAGAAGCCTGTGTATGTGTTCACACTATATAATAGGCAGTTCCAACACTTGGTGATTACATTTCTGCTGGTACTCAAGGTAGAGCTGGGCACAGCCTCACAGGGGTCTTCCTCCCCCTCCTCCTCTCTGAGTCTACCTTCAGCTGTCTATGCTGCCCAGTAGCCATCAGCTACAGCACAGAGCAGCTCTGCAGTCCCACTGCGGCATCATTTGATGGTCTGTGCTTCAGTTTCCACACCTGTGTAGTAGGGGTGACATCACGTCACTGTTACCTGACATACTTCTACATGGTTTAAAGAAATCCTGAGATAGAAGCAGGTGGAGAGAAGTGTATGAAGTCACCGTGTCGCCATTCGCTGCCTGCCAAGGGATAGGGCTTGGGTGAAAGCTGACTGCACTGTCTGTGACTGTGTTGGAGCAACACGATATCAGCTCTGGTGCTGATACCTGCTTGCCAAGAGCCGTGCTGGTGCCAGGCTGGCGGGTAGGTCAGAAGTCTGTCCTTTGAAGGTCTCGGCAAAGTGAACCTTTCAAACCCACTTGGTGTCCCCAGGCCATGTTCCAGGAGGGCTTCGCTAAGCTGAAACCTGACTCAAGTTATTTCTGAACACAAGTCAAAGTCTTTTTTCAAGTTGCTGAAGGAGTTTTTCTGGCACTCTCTTCTGACTCAAAAGCAACTAAAAAGATTTTACTCCAGCTTTTTCTCTTTTTTTTTTTTTTCTTTTTTTAAAGATCAGCTCTGGGGCAGAATCTGAACATGAAAGGTTTCAGTTGGGAAAAAGAAATCTAAGTTCTAAGTGAATATCAAGTATGTAACTTCAAGTGCCTTCTCTTTGCAAGAAGGGATTCAAATGTTTATTTATTTATATTAACAGCTTGAATTCTCAGGAGCCCTAGAGGGGCTAGCAAGCTTCCTTTGTGCTGTGGGCATGCGTTCAAGCTGATGCATGCTGCGTGTGTGTGTCCCGGATGTTCATTCCCCATGTCAGAAGTAGAAGTGTGGGTCTCCCTTTGCAAGCAGCGACACTGAAGTGGTGGTCGTGTTCTTCTCTCATCCTGCCCGTGACTCTCTTTCAGGTTGACAGACTAATGGAGCTGCATTTTAAATATCTGGGTGCAATGCAGGTGGCCGACAAGAAGATTGAAGGAGAGAAACATGTATGTATCCTTGCCCACTTCTTTCCAGTTCCTGACACACTCACTCCATTTGGTCCCTGTGTGCCCCTCTACACAGGGCAAGTAGAGCAAGGATGCATCTACAGCCGTGGGCCACCTAACATGCCACAGGGCAGAGCTGAAGGCTACTGTGATGTGTATCCGTGCTCGTTTCTGTTACTGTTGTTTTTATCAAATGCCTGATAAGTGAAGAAGAGTTCATCTGGGCTCACAGTTTGAGGCTGCACAGTCTCTTGGTCTGTAGGCATGGCAACAGAAGCGTGAGGCAGCCAGTCACATTGCACCTGCAGTCACAAAGCAAGAAGAGGTGAACGCTGGTGCTTAGCTATCTTCACCTTATTCAGTCCAGAACCCCAGCCCATGGGATGATGGGATGATGTAGGTCTTCCTGTTGAAAACACAGCTGTGCATTTCCACAGCAGCCTAAAGCCAGTTCAGAGTGAAAACTGACAGTCACAGAGGAGCTACCCTTCAGTAAGTGGTGAGCTTTTAGGGGGAAGGATGTAGGACTAACCCAGGTCACTCTAGGAGTTTGGGACAGAACCCTAGACAAGCACAACTCCCAAAAGTACCCAAGTACAGTGCCAGGATTTGGAACCATGGTGGCCAAGCTGTCTTGGTCATTTGCTGGCTGCCATTGTCCTGAGGAAGTGGGGATGGGACTCTGAGGAAAGGATCCCAGGGTAGGAGAACTGGCAGAAGCTGAGACGTCAGTAGACCCAGGGAACAAAGGCTCCGTCTCAGTGACCAGGCCAAGCCCTAGGCTGCCATGGCTGGCTGTCTCTGACCCTGCAGCTTGCTGAGGGCTATGGGCCTGGCTGGGTTGCCTTCTTGAGGGGCCATACCTGCCTACTCTTCTGTTAGGTGGCCTCTATGCCTCTGCCCTGTCTCCATGCCATTTTATCTCAAGCCCTGTGTCTTACTCAGCACACATCTTAATCAAGGCAGGTTTTCACATTTGCCTATTGCCCTGACTGAGTTCTGACCTATGGACACTCCTGGCGTGCAGCCACAGTATAGTGTGATCCCTCCCGACTCTGCAGTCAGCAGGAGCCCTTAGCTTTCTCGTGATCTTGATTTTCTGGATCTCTCAGTTCTCACCTTGAAGAGCCACTCAGGACTCTGGAGCCTCTAGCAATAGTACTTGGCACCCAGCCCAGCAGTAGGGGGGGCTCTGTTCACCTGCTCTGCACAGCGAGGCTGGTGCGCGACACTGAGACATGTTTCCTTGCCACTTCCTGCCCAGCAGCCCCACTGTCCTAGGCAGACCAGTAAATTGTAACTATTTGTTACTCTGAGTTCCTGTGATCTCTAAGCCTATAAGTGCTCAGATGTTTGCTGATTGATAGGGACCTCCTTCTTTCACACAGAGATCCAGCTGTAAGATAAAAGGCAGAGACTCTAAATGCTGAGCTGGGCTTAGACACCTAGGCATGCTCCTCACCCCCCTCTTTGCTTCCGTCAGTACGTGAACACTGGGTGACTGATGGAGTGCCACGTAAGGGAGCCTTCCTTTGTGGAAATGACAACTAGACACAAATGAAGGTTCTCTAACTCTGTGTGGGAACAGCCATGACACCTCCAGAACTCCAGCCCAGCCGGAGCCCCTGAGAGGACCTGCTAGGGCGGATTTTAAGTGGCAGAAGAAAGCCTGGGAGGCTTGTGCAACAGTCCCTGGGTCCCTTCTAGCTTACTGTCGCACTCAAGTTCAGTGGGTCATCCTTTGGTACCTGATGATTTTGACAATGGGATAGATTGAAAGCATGCACAAATCCCTGGGTCACTCCCCAGCACCACATAAACTGGGTATGATGACACTTTCATTTAATCCCAGCACTTACAAGGTAGATGCAGAAAGACAAGAAGTTCAGGGTAATCCTTGGCTACATAATGAGTTTGAGGCTAGCGTGGGCTACATGAGACCTTGTCTCAAAAAAACAAAAATTACCTAAGAGGAAAGCGTTGTCTTCTGGGGAGGGGAGAAGAGAGGAGAGGCCAGCCCTAGTAGAAAGTGACAGAAATACATGTGGGGAGTTGGAGAAGCCTAGGTTTCACACCAGCTCTGCTACTTCTGGCTCTGGGCTCCTAGGCGGCAAACTTACCCTCTCTACGGTTTTGTCTCTGCATCTGTATAAGAGAGTAGCTGTTCCTATCTGACTCACTGAGTAGAAGCCACAGCCATGTGGCCCGTCTTCCACTGGCCTTCTGTATAACCTCAGCAACCCTGCAGACCTTCCTGCCTGCTGGCCCAGGGGAGCCACCCTGGCAGAATGGCATGCTGGCACAGCCAGGTGCTTTGTGTAAGGTGGTGTAGACACTCCAAGGAAAACCAGGAGGCAGGTGGGTATCGGGAGCAGCTTGCGTGTCTATGTTGGGGTCCTTGGCATGCTTCCCAAGATTATCCATTATGTGCATTGAAGAGGGTGTGAAATTGATTAGCACTGATGGAGAGTGACGGCTGCAGCCGCTCTCCCAGCCTCCGACAGGCCGCTGTGTGCCTCCGACTCAGGCCCTGCCATTCGCTGACAAACATCTGTCTCCTTGGTGCCAAGGCCGTTTTGCCGGGCACTGGCAAACATTCCAAGGCCATTAGTGCTCAGCAGCCTTGTGCTGCTCCAAGAGCCAAGGCAGGCGGGGCACATTTGTGAGTGGCGTTTGCTGCCAGCACTTGGGCTCTGTCTTGGCAGATGAAGCCGCCTCATGGGTGTCATGTCACAGGACAGCACAACCTTCTTTCCCCCCTCCCTCCTAAGTCATGCACAGTTGGTCATCTCCCCCCCTCTGACTACAGATGTCCTGTGCCCTCTGTCCCCACCCAGTTACAGATGTCCTCCGACCAAGAGGGAACTCTGTAAACACTGCTGATGTGAACACTGTTTCTAAGGAATTTGGATGGCAAAGACCTCAGACTAGTAAGGAATGAATGTCTCTCTTACGTCATGAAGCCTCCCAAGATACCCACAATCAGATGTTGGCATCTCGGCATCCCTAAGCCACCTTTCCCTGTAACCCTCCATTTCTCTGGGTGCAGATACTTGTGTCTGGTTTGACTTGACCAAGATTCATTGGAGAGAATCCAGTTGTTGACAAATGTAGATTAGACTCCTGTTCTGGGCCAGGCGCTGGACCAGGCTCTGGCCAAGGGCAAGAGGGCCAAGTGCCAATTAAAGACCCAAGAGTGGCATGCTGCTGGGAGGGCTAGGGATCCCGGGGCAGCTAGGGATGTCTCAGTAGCTCTGCAATTCTTCCACATGCACACCAAGTAGAGATGGGGTATTTTCAGTCTGCTGTCAAACCCTGGGAAAGGAGGGGGAGAGCCAGGGCGCTGGGCTCAGAGCCAGCCCTTTCCCTGGCTCCCTGGCTTTGGACACATAACTTCACTGCCCCAGCCTATTTTTCTTTCTTGGTGACCTTTTAATTTTATTTGTTATTTCAATTTTTGTTCTTGGAGACGTTAGGTAAGTAGCAGTATAGTAAAAAGTAATGCCAGCCCTGAAAGCCATAGTCCGCGCCCAGCACCCTTGTGCCAGGCGGAGAGCCTTCTGTTTCTTTCTCTAGGAGGTCCCCTAAACTTGAGAGTTCAGTCTGACACCGCCTCCCCTGCCTCCAGTCCTGGCCTCTGCCTTGGGTCTTACAGCTAGTACCTCCTGCAAGGTCATGTCTCCTTGTGTCGGAGCCTCCTCCAGGGTGTTTAGGCCCTGGCATGGAGTCCCCTCCCCCTTGTTTGCTTCCTTTGTGCCTGTGATCTGTCCTTAAGATAGATCTGCACCCTGATACTGAGCCTGGGGAAAGGGCCACTGCCCCTTGAGGGAGGGAGTCCAGTGTCTGCCGTTTGTGTTCAGTAGGATGGAGAGATCTCCCTATCTCCACATTATTCCACAGCCAGGCATGGCATGCACCTTTAATCCCAGCACTTGGGAGGCAGAGGCAGGCAGATCTCTGAGTTCCAGGTCAGCCTGGTCTACAAAGTGAGTTCCAGGACAGCCAAGGCTATTACACAGAGAAACACTGTCTTGAAAAAACAATAAATAATAAATAAACATAAAATAAATTTTAAAAATTCACCCCACCATTGAAAATACCGAAGTACACACAAGTAGATTCTCAGATCCTACATTTGTATTGTTTTGTTGCTTGCCATTGCTAGAAATGGAAGTCAGAGCCTTGCACATGCCGGGCAAATGCTCTCCTGTGGAGCAACATCCCCAGCCCTACTCGGCATGCACTAAGGAAATACACGTGTGCTTGGAAGCATGTACTAGATTCTTCCAGCACTAGGTCATTTTATGCATTTTCAGTTATTATATTACTGCGCCAGTGTAACTAGAAGAGAGTGCCATCCATGCCTTGGGCTGGTGCCCAATGTGTTCAGGCTGTAGTCAGTGTCCTTGAGATCCAGAGTGAAGTTGGACATACCCCAGGGGCTCCTGGTTAACAAGATCTGAACTTTTAAAGGCCATGTAATGCTTCCAACTCTCCCAGCAAGCAGCAGCCCTCGTGATCAGTAAATATCCAGGGCGCTTGTCTCAGCAGATTTCACTGGGCTCCCCAAACAGGCTGAAGCCCAGAAAAGACCAAGATCCCTGTAGGTTCAGTGTGCAGAAGCTGCCGTCAGAGCAAGACGTAATGAGATAGGTGCTGGCAGGGATTTCTGAAAGAGGGAGGAGAGCCTTAGAGAGAGGCTTTTCTTTCTTAGTTCCTGGGAAAATTATACTCAGCAGGTTTATTCAATAAAGTGTTCTCACCACATACTTTGCACCGTAATGACTTACAAATTGCATGCTAATTTTGCCACAGTTAAATCATTCCAGGCTTTATCCTGCAAAGAAAAAGATGGACTCTGTAATGAAACAGTATCCGCAGGACTTGATATCTTAAGCAGACCAACTGTTTCTTCAGCATCCAGAACTTGACAATATGGGTGAACAGGATGGGGTGCGGGCGCGTGACCCTGAGCTCCAAGCAAAGATGCAGACAGTGAGAGCCTGGCTGCCACTGTTCTACTAACTATGCTGGAAGCTTGGGAAGCAAGCTTTAGAAACGAGAATGCATTACATCCTGCAGAAACTCCTCTAAGCTCATCTTTAAACCAGTGCCTCACAGACTTTCTTAGCCAGGAAGTTTTCCGGTAGTAGCAGAAGGGAGGGCTTCATGCTATCTTTTCCTCTTTCCTTCCTCTTTCCTGTTGGATGCCCAGTGTTTCAGGCTTGGGCCTCTTTGGTGTCTCCTGCTTCTCTGGCACTCATTTCTAATCATCACTGAAAGGGAAGTCAGTGGGTCTGAGTCCTGGACCCACACCTCTGCCACTTGCCTTATAGTGTGGCCTTGAGCACTGTTTTGCCTTTCCGACCCTGGATCCTCATTCAGTGAAGCTAGTACCTCACCTGTCTACCACCTCCCAAGCCTGTTGTAGGGTTTGCTAGGATCAAGGCTGTGCCAGGGCCTCACAGACCTCTGCAGACTCACAGCCAGCTATACCTGAGTATCACCCATAGGCTCTTCTGACTCCTTAAGTCAGATCTAGGCCCAGGGATCCCTAGAGTGGGAACATCCGAGGGCCATTCAGCAGTGTAACATACTAGGCCCTGGAAGCCATCTGCTTATTCTTGCCACACATCCATCAGGTAAGTGTCCCCCTGTAATGGCATCCTCCATCCTCCTCCTCACTACCAGTGGCTTCATCACATGTGATCATCAATGCTTCTGTTTGCTTTCACACAACACCCACCTGGCTAGTCTTGCTAGCTCTAGGAGTGTGCCCTGTGGGTCTCTCATCCTTTACCCAGAGAATGTCTTAGTGGGTGCTCACTTAGACCATCCCCCAAACACACACACACATGAACCAGTGTTGTGATGCCCTCCTCTTGTAGGTGAGTCTACACCAGATCCTGCCACATGCCTTACCCATCACTACATGAAGAAGCCATTTATTCCTCCCTCAACTTGTGCTTCCTCAAATCTGCAGAAGCCAGGCATGATGGTGTGCACCAAAACCCAGCATTCAGGAGACTGAGGCCAAGTCTAAAACAAGTATCTCCTAGACATTTTCCCATTGTGTCTTGTGTGCCTAGAACAAGGCACCTGTCTTCTGCACCCTCCTGCTGCAGTTGGCTAGCCTTTAGCACTTGGGTATGCGGTCATTAGATGTGTGTGGAGGGCCTGTCACAGACCAAGCCACTGCAATAGTGGTGTCTCTGTCTCTCTCTGTCTCTCTCTCTCTCTCCTTAGAAAAACTCATCCCTGGGGTGCCTGGAGCTTCTCCTTGTTGCCTAAACCCACTACACAACAGCCTCAGAGTGGAGATTAGAGACCATGGTGCTTCCCTTGAACACACGCTTTGGTACACTCATTGGTGAGAGCATGCGTGGTAGAGTGCTGATCTTGTAGTGCTGTGGGACCTAAGCAGGAGTAGTCTGACATAAGAGAGGAGGCTGTTTGTCAGAATTACTGTCACAAATGGCTCTGACCTGCATGGTCCGTCCTTCTCTAAACCACCAGTCGGGTTTGCTCCGACTTTCTCCCGGACTAGAATAGGCATCTTCTGGTAACGCCCACTATGGTGGAAACTGCTCCTCAGGACTGGTTGGTTTGTTCTCCTTTGTCAAAAGGAACAGTGGGACGCTTGAGGTTTCATTCGTTTGCTTGTTTTTAGGGGAAGGAAGGCTCCAAGGCACTGGGAGCCTGGTGGAGCCCAGGTTAAGCACCAGCTCTGCCACATACACAGTGGAAATGCCCTGTGAGTGAGGCTGCTTGTGGGAACCTGGCTCGGTCAAGCGTGTTATGTGTAGTCAGCTTCTTCCTTATGAGAGGGGCCCCAGCCTGAGAGTCTTGGATTCTTCTGGGGCTGCTGTCCATTGGCTCTGCTCTCCTTTCTCTCCCCCTCCCTCTCTCCCTCTCCTTCTCTTTCTCTCCTCTCTCCCTCCCCCCCCCAGACTATTTCCCAGCTTTAGCTTTCCTCAGCTGAGAAGACCCAGCTTCTAGGATCCTCTCAAGCTCTGTGTGTGTGTGTGTGTGTGTGTGTGTGTGTGTGTGTGTGTGTGTGTGTCCTATTTTTGAGAGTTTTAGAGGAAAGGTTTGTTTAGGGATGTCTGTACCGCTCTTGTCTCCATTTACCACTTACATATCCTAGCTTGCCTTGGGCTTGGAGAAGAAGCTGTTATCACTGGATGGTGGGGTGTCCTCGCCTGTGCCTACAGAGCAGACACTTGCAGTTGGGGCTGCATGTTGAGGCTCAGAGGGATCTGTATTGTCTTCACAGCAGGCTCTTTCATGATTGTCCCCTTCTATCAGTCACTGACAACTCATTGCCTGTCGGGGACAGATTATGGCACCCTCAGAGCACTTTGAGGGCTTGTGACCAAAGAGAGGCCCATGGGAAGCTGGTGGTTCAGTTGTGTTTCCAAAGACAGATTAACATTTAAAGTGGAGGTGCAGCTGAAGGAGAGAGCCCCAGCCCGCAGTAACAGTACCTTGACGCTCCACATCCACCTCTGTGGTGTCTTTGGCGATGAATCTGTTTATTTTAGCAACCCTCCGACAGGCTTATGCTGCTGGGAGCTGCAATCTGTTCCACTTACAATGCACCATTCAGTCAATTACCATCTAAGATTTTATCTCAACCCTCTTGTACAGAATGAACAAAACAAAACCTATCAGAGTGTCTTCTAGCTCTCTCTCAAACTGCATATGAAATCCTCTAGTCTCAGCTATATCTTCTTCACCCCACCCCCACCACCTTTTACGGGGTCTCATGTATGCCAGGCCAGCATTAAAGTCTGGTGTGTAGCCAAAAATGGTCCTCAGTTTCTGGTCCCCCTGCCTCTACCTCCCAAGTGCTGGATAACAGGTGTATGCCAGCACATTGGATTGTGAAGGTCAGACTAGGGCCTCGTGAGCATGAGGTGAGAGACAGGCACTCTCCAGCTGGGCTACATCCTTGCCCGTCTCTCATTTTTAAGTTTATTTACTGGGAGAAAGACAGGCTAAGAAGCCCTGTATTTAATGCTCCAGATCTGTGTTAATTCCCTTATAACTTAAACAGTGCCCTGGTGCTCACCGCTCATGCTGGAGTGAGTCCATGCTAAGGCTTTCTGCTTTTTTGCATTCTGTAAGGAAACACAGGCTCGAGGCTGTTTCTGAGCCTCTCTGCTCATCGTTCACTACAGAAGAGCTCTGTGGCATAAGGAGACCAGAGGTTCCAGTGTGGAACGTGGATTCAGTCATAGTTCTTACCTCTTGGAGTTTGGAGGAAGAAGTATGACTCATCCGGGACAGTGCCTGACACTTGGGAAATTGTGCCACCTTAGCTCAAAGTGAATAGATGAAAGGAAGGCCTCGCTCCTGGGAAGCATGCTGCATGCTGCACTGTCTTCCACTGGAGGTCTGTGGTAGCCACATGACATGTCTCAGATTTTCTTTCCATCTGGAATTTAAAGGTGGCACCTGCTACACGTCCCCACCGGCCTGCAAGCAAGGACGGCTTTGTTTAGGGAGCACTTCCTGCTGCAGCTGACAGCAGTCACTTCCTCTTCCTGTGTACAATGACACAAACTCCTGCTTCTTTTGCTTCCCCTAAGTAGTGAGGACATATGCGTGTTCTGTGCCCTCAAACCCACAGCCCAGTGGGCTGAATACAACTGGCTGCACTGGATAAGGTCCATCCCCATCCCAACTGATCGGCCTCACCGCACACCACTTCCTGTGGCACTTCTGAAACTGCTCGGGTAGCCACCTGACTTTCAGAAGCCAACCTCAGTCTCAGCTCTGCATGATCAGTGTGTGGAAGGGCATGCCTGTCTTGGGGATGAGCTATCATTTTCTGAGATCTGCATTTGAAAATTCCACTTTCTGGTCTGGAAGGCTGTGTTTGGATTTGAACATAGAAGGACTGAGGTTGAGGATGCTCCTGGGAAAGGGGAAGCTTGGTGTTGCTCTTTTGGGTCTGTGCTTTCTAGAAAGCAGCATGGAGACACCGGCAGGCATAGTGTCCTGTCCAGTTGAAGGGTTAGGATATAGGGAGTGTGGCAAGAGGTGCTGCCGGCCCCGGGCCATTGCGAGGAGCACAGCACGTGGCCTGGTCTCTCATTCTGGACCCTGCAGTCTTTATCATCTTCGTCTGTTATTCTGAAATCAGTGCCTGCTGGTCGCTGATGGGCCTTTGTGGAGGGCACAGTTGCAGGTCTGCATCCCAGCCTGGCCTGGGAGGTGGCCCTGCTTCAGCCAGTGTGCCTGGCACCAGGGGCCACCTGCAGGGGCTCAGCTGCTCCTTTCAGGGGTGGGGATGTAGCCCTGGTCATTATTCACACTGCCTTCTGTGTTTCTATCACATAGTAATCTCAGAACTAAGTGAATACTGTTGACTGGAGTTCATCAGAGACCACTCCCCCACCCTTCCCACCATTCTGTCCTTCCATATGACACCCACCACCACACTCTCCAGGCCAGCCAGACTGACAGCTTTTCACCGTTATTTCTCTCTGTCTGTTTTTGTAGTGTTTTATTTGTTTTTGAGAAAGGCCTCGTTATGTATATCAAGTTGGCCTATCAAAATCAGAGATCCACCTTTTTGTTTGTGTATCTAGACTATGTGAGACTCAGTCAGATCTCAGCTAAGAAGCTCTGCCTGTCTTAGTTCCTCAGGCCTTGTTTAGTCTCCGAGTTCCCACAGGATTCATGCAGGGCTCATGTCCTGTATCATACTATCTTCAGAGATGGTTTGCTCCTGTAGCTGAAGCTTCTTATACTCTAAGTGCCTCAGAAATGTGTACTATTGCCAGGCAGTGTAGCTCACATCTTCAATCCCAGCACTCAGAAGGAAGGAAGGCAGAGGCAGTGGAGTTCAAGGCCAGCCTGGTCTACAGAGTGAATTCCAGGACAGCCAGGACCACACAAAGAAATGCTGCTGTCTTGGAAAGCCACATAGAAAGAAAGGCGGGGAGTCCACCCCTTCAGTCCCAGCCAAGTGCCCAGCACCCAGCACAGCTGGTGTGGGGTAAACGCAGGAACTCCAGCCCCTCCCTCCCAAAGCCCCCTTCTTTCCTTTCCTATTCCCTCTTCACTTTTATTCTTTTTTTTTTCCTCTCTTAGGGTTATAATCTTGCCGCTAGACACCTAGCAAGGCCAGGTCCTGAATTCTACTATTGTCATTTCCACACAGGTGGATAGACAGTGTCCCATCCGCAGGGAGTCTGTATTCTGCTAACGGGCAATTATGGGGTAATGAGCAATTTCACCTCTGTGTGCCTTGGTTTCTGATTTGTACAGTGGGATTAATAATCCCCCCTCTCTCCCCTTTAATTTTGCTCATAAGGACGTGTGTGTGTGTGTGTGTGTGTGTGTGTGTGATAAGACTTGAAACCCTGTGGCCACGTAAAGAAACATGGTTTGGGCACACCGAATGCTTTTGTGAGTACAAGTCAGGAGCTGATCCCCTTCCTGTCCCCAGTCCCGTCCCGTCCCCCCAGCCTCCTGGCAGGAAGTTAGGATCTAAGCGACAGGAGAATGAGGCTCTTTATAAACTGTGACTCCAGAGGTGCTCTGTGACTATGAGGTGAACATTAACAATTACCAGATTGCCAAGGAACTGGCTACTAAATGAGGCTGAAGATTAGTGGTGGTGGTCCCCAGACAGAGCAGGTCTGCAGCCTGCAGCCCTCTGCCTTTTAGACAGGCCTTTAGGGGCAAGATGAAAAGTAGCCTTGTGTTGCTGCAGGCTGGCCCCCTGGGTAAATAAAGAAGTGCATTATCTGCAACTAAGTGGTCTCTGAAGGGCTCCT
This sequence comes from Sigmodon hispidus, assembly GCA_004025045.1. Classification (NCBI taxonomy): domain Eukaryota; kingdom Metazoa; phylum Chordata; class Mammalia; order Rodentia; family Cricetidae; genus Sigmodon; species Sigmodon hispidus. The sequence continues at coordinate 79,887 of PVIH01003617.1, forward strand.
GCTGGAGATTGACGGCCATGTGCTAAGCCTTCCCATTCCACTGTCCCTGGGGCTCTGTCAGGGACAAGAGTCTATGTTATCAGAAAGAAAGAACCATGGCCATAAAAATAGCCAAGGAATTAGGAAATGAGCCATCAGGCAGGCTCTGCGCCTCTGCACTTGGGTTTTATTACATTCATCTTGGACCCCACCCAGCTTCCTGGAGCCCACAGTTCACCCTGATGTCCACTGCCTACCCAGATGACAGAGTCTCCAGCAGAGGTGGACAGGGAGAAGTCATGTGGTCTCAGGGGCTTGGGAGGTTTAGGGGAAAGAACAGTGATAACCAACCTTAAATGTCAGGGAAGATTTTCTGGGGAACACTATAGGCTTGAGAGACTGACCCCCAGGTCCATGGGGGAGAGAATTCTCCCAGCAGTCCGTGCTGCTTGTCCACAGATGGTGATGGTGGGGGGTGATATCCTAAAAGTGCTGCAGAGATAGATGATCACGTGAGTGGTCCGTAAAAGCTGCTGAATCGCATGCTGTAAATGGAGAGTGGTATGGCTTGTGCATGGTTTCTCCTGTAACCTGTTTTGTTGGGGATTTGGTTTTTAAAATAATTGGCTGCAAAGGGGGAAGGGCGCAGACAGTCTGGCGGGTCTGGGAGAGAGACCGACTTGTGAGAAACAATGGGAAGGTTGGATCTTGCCCCAGACATAATGGAAGGGAGGGGCGCATGTGCCAGTGCTGTTATCTGGACACTGAGGCGGGATGGGGAGAAGAGGACCAGGTTCTTGTCATTGAGAACGGAGGGGAGTTTGTCTCACAGAGAGGGCATGTGAAGGCCCATTGGAAGAGTACAGAGTGCAAAGACTGAAGCAGCACATTCCCGAAGCCAAGGGGGCAGGCAAGGAAGCTGTGGGGACAGAGGTCAACTTGCCTCCCATAATCCTTTTTTCTTTTTCTGAGAAAAGTCTCTCTAACTCTGGAGCTCAACAATGAGCCTAGGTTGGCTGGCTAGTGGGCTCCAGGGATCCTGTCTGCAGGTGTACACCCACTTGCTAGCTTTTCCCTTGGGTATTAGAAACCTGAGGCCAGGTTCCCATGCTTGTGTGGCAAGCACACCTTCAATCCTAGGACTTGGGAAGCAGAGGCAGATGGAACTCTGCGAGTTCGAGGCCAGCCTGGTCTACATAGTAAGACCCAGGATACAGAGAGACCCTGTCTCAAAAAAAAAAAAAAAAAAACAAATTTTTAAAAAAGAAAAAGACTGATGCTAGCTTAGACGATGTCCCTTCAGCTTTTCTGGGACAGAATATGCAAGATGGATGAGGTCATTCTGTCCTGAAGTCATCAGAAAGGAAAGCCATCTTTGAACTTGCCTTTTGTGGCCTCCATAGTCTGCCTGGAATGAGGAGTACCAGAAAGATGCTCAGGACCGGGGAGAAGCGGGTGGAGGAGGGCTTTTCCCGCTGTGTGATGACCGTTAGTGCAGTGTGACCAGGCGAGAGGCTCACTCTCTGCCTGCCCGAGCCCTGTCCAGCTTCTACCCTGGGCTTGTTTGTTTCCAGGATATAGTGCGGCGTGGGGAGATCATAGACAATGACATGGAGGACGAGTTCTACCTGAGGCGCCTGGATGCGGGACTCTTCATCCTCCAGCACATCTGCTACATCATGGCCGAGATATGCAACGCCAATGTCCCCCAGGTAGGAGGACTCCCTGTCTCTGCACAGTGCTGTCCTGTAGTCCCCTCACCTAAGGGTTCCCTGTTTCAGATGGGGTGAGGATGGCACTGTACCCTGGTGATTTCTTCCCCATCCCACTTTTTACCTTATTAGATTCGCCAGCGAGTTCACCAGATCCTGAACATGCGTGGCAGCTCCATCAAGATTGTCAGGCACATTATCAAGGGTGAGTTGGGCTGCATCTCTGGGTGCTTGCTGGACCCCATCAATGTCCCTGAAAACTGGTTTCCTAGATGTTCTGAACCGACAGTGGCAAGTTCTTCTCCACTTCACCATGCCAGGTCATTAACCAGTTGCTGTCTCCCTCCCCTTCCAGCTCCACAACCCAAACACACAGAGAAGAAGCACTAGGGCTCAGGACCATCTACTTTTAAAACATACATGGGACGGGGAGGTGGCTCCACAAGGACTTGGGCTGGGATCCCAGCGCCATGTGCATGGCCTGGCACACATTGCGGGGTGGAGGCAGGAGGGGCCCTGGAGAGAGCTTGCTGGCCAGCCAGTCTTGCTGAGTCAGTCAGTCCAGGTTCACTGAGAAAGGTGCCCGTGTCAACCCCATCCTCTACATGCACACACACAAACACTCATTTACACATTGCACCCACACACCAAAGCCAAAACAAAGCAAAAAAAAACAAGGACATGGTTCTTAACTGCACAGTAGGGTGGAGAGTGGGAACACAGTGAGAAGCAAGTGGAGCTGTGCAGGCTGTTTGAGGTGGTGTCTTCCAAGGCTTGCCTCTCCCCTTGTACCAGCATCATCCATTCCCTTATTTCACACTGAAGAATGTAGGAAGATGGAGCGAGGTGCTGCTGGCTTTTAGTGAGTGCCCCAGGCAAGCATCTTTCTTTCCCCCATTCTCCCCAGTACCCTTGGTCTGGACCTGACCCGGCTAGAGTAGCTCTGGGAAGGACTGTCTATACTGGGCTCAGGCTGCTGCAGCAACACAAACCACTTAGACACTGACTGGTGCCTGGTGGGCATAGATGGCCGGTACAGTAGCCATACAGTTCAGGGTCCTGGTGGGTTGGTAGATAGAGTGCAGACAGAGCCACATCCCTCTCTGAGCCTTGACCTGCCCACTGCTAAGGTAAGGGATTGGGCTACAGAGGCTTACCCTTTCAGTTGCTCATAGCCCCATTACAGGTAAGATCATGGAGAAGAAGGGAGGCCGTGGGGCCAGCTCCAGCTCTGCCTCCTGACTCTCAGACTCTATGATGCATCATGGAGCTGAAAGAGGTGGCCGTCCGTGGTGGTTGATGGGAGCTATTCAAGTCTCAACAAGCTCAATAAATGATGGTCATAAAACATGAGTTAATTATGCTCATCATTGCCATCAGTAAGGCTCAGATGAAGGCCTGTGGGAGGCCTCACAAGAGGAGTAGCGTGAAGCCGGTCTGTGGGGCTGAGACAGTGACATTCCAGGAGGAAGAAGAGTCTGAGTGAAAGCATGGGGCTGGAAGCCATATGCTTGGCCCAGCCTTGCTGGGCTGCGGGCATGGTACCTATTGTGTCCATTCTGCTGGCGGACAGTTACAAGGCCTTGTCATCTACTCTTTTCTCCAAAGAGAAGAGGGTAGGGTGGCCCTGGCTGGGGGGACCCTGGGTGTTCCCTTCAGCATCATAGCCTCATGAACTGAGCTGGTGTTAAGCAGCTTCCTCGGAGGGTGGGGCTGGAGTGACTGCACCTCTAGCCTTTAAATGGCATTTACTGCCAACACCCACGTATACAATTAGAGCTTTTGATTACCCTCAGCTCTGCTGTCTCGCTTTCAGGCTTCTCCCTGCACCTCCATCCCTCTAGTCAAAACAGTGAGCTTCCAAGAAGGAAAAAGTGTTGGTAGCAGCTTGAAACATAGTAGGTGGATGTTTTCCTTTCTGAACTGCTCTGTGTATACCTCAGGTCGTTCTCTTTAAGCTCACCTCTGCTGGCCACCCTCTGTGCTGGCCACCCTGGTGCTCACAGTGTGTGTATTCACTGAGGGTCTCGACAAGGGACAGGCCTGTGCCACCTCTCTCTGCTGTGGCTTCCTTCCTTCCCTCCACCTCTGACCAGACCCCACACCCTCCTTCCGTGCCATTTCTCAGCGTGTGCGGGTTCTCAGCATGTGCGGCAGCTAGCCCTGCAGGAAGTCCAGCCCACTCTGCCTGCAGACTCTTGAACCTGACCCTCCTCTCCATCTGTATTCCTTCCAAGCCCTTGATCTCGGTCAGTAATTGTTTTTAATCTGTGTGTTTGTTTACTTATGGGATCTGTCCCGGGCCGTCAAGATGGAAGGTCTGTGATGTAAGGCATTGCCGCTGCCTGTTTGCCACGTCTCCCACCTCTGGGGGCAGTGGGACTCATCCTGGGAACCGCCCAGCAGCGTTTGTAACGCTCATTGAAGCCTTCCTGTGCTAGAGAGTAATGGAGCAGACGTCTCCTAAGGATATCCCAGGCAAGGAGCAGAGGCCAGAGATAAGGCAGGCTTCAGTGATCTGGACTAGATCCCAGCAGGTGGGGCAGGGCTTTATGGCAGGGTATGAATTCTTTGGTGAGTTTGGGATACATGTGGTAACTGCAGCACCTTGTCTGCTAGCAGCTAGTACACCTCTCACTGGGCTCACAAGATGGTTTGGGTATTGGAAGCCATTAGTGTGCGTGCAGGTGACGGTTAGCGAGGGAAGCAGACCATTACTTACATGGCTGAAAAGGCCTGCACCGTGATAAGGGTCTCAGCTCTGTCCTGCAGGCCTGCTCTACCCCTCCTATTCCGGGGGAATGTGTCCCTGCTCCCTGCCATCCAGAGCCTGTGCCACATGTGAGAACTAGTTCACGGGTGCGTAGGACCTGCAGGGCTCAGTTACTTGGCAGAGTGGGGTCAGGGGATGCTTTAGTGGACTGCGGCTGGCTGTGTGCAGGCCACCCCACAAGTCTGCTCTGCCCTCCTTTCTACCTCTGCCTCTCCCTACCTCACCATCAAAATGAGTGAAGAAACAAAGCCTCATAAAGGAGACTAGCTCATCCCTCTGTCTGCTTTGATTTTCATTTTGTTTTCAGTTTGGGTTGCTTCCCTTTTTTTTTTAACATACTAATTAGATGAGAGCTTTTTCTTTGATTTTATGACCTACATATTTCCTAAGTTTTGCTGGCAGGATGACAGCTGATGTATCCCTTGAGGTCTCAGGAAACCGCTGATGAAGCAAGCCCAGCAGGGGACTTTTCCCAGGGTTTCCGGTCCCCTTTTCACGGCCCTCCTCCCTCCTTTTCTGTTGGGGGTGCCAAGAGCACGGGAATAATTGATGGCTCATTAAAGCTCTGCTTTCTGCAGACTGCTTACTCGGCGGCGCTCCCGGTCCAGCCATCCCCAGGCAGGCCGACAGGCCTGAAGGCCGGAGGCCCTACCCCACTCGGGGCTCCTTCCCGCCTCCATCTTTGATCCTAGCATAGAGCAGAGCATGTTCACTGCACAATGAGCTAGGTACCATGGTGAGTCTCCAGGCTTCTCTGTGACAAGCCAGAAATCCAACTCCAAAGAAAGAGTTCCCTACTGACCCCAGCTCTTAGCTACACTTCTTGGACTTGGATGTTTTGGTTTCAGGAGTTTGTTTTCCTTTGTTCTTGTTTTAATTTTTGAGACAGGATCTTCCTCTGTAGCCCAGGAATGCTTTAAAGTTGTGATCCTCCTGCCTCCTGAGGCTGTGATTACAAACCCCTGACACCAGGCCAGGCTTAGCCACACTTATGTCATATATGTGACCTCTGCTCTTCTAGAAGCCCTGAAGAGCAGGATGATCCACTGAGCACGTAAGGACCCCAAGACTGCTGAGGTTAAGCGTTGTCACTATCAAGGCTGACATACATTGGGTGTCTGGGTGTGAGGCCATGTCCATTGCATGGAGCCCTTGCTTCCCTGGCCTGGAGCTGGCAGCAGCCTACACTGAGGAAGCAGCAGTGAGCCATGGCCAAAGCAGCCTCCATACAGGAGCAGGTGGTTATCTTACCAACCAGCCAAAACGGCTGGCCGTGAAGCCCGTCAGCACCAGCAGCAGTTCCCTTTCTCAGAGGGTATACTTGAAATAAGTCCCCCTGGCCCAGCAAAATGTCCTGCTGAAGCATGTCACCAACCCCAGGGCTGCTAACCACTGTGGACCTGAGGAACATGCCATGGCAGTTTCTGCCTGGCGCTTGGTTGTGTGTCTCTGAGGTCTCCACATGGAGATGCTGGGCTGCCCACCGCGCCCGCCCGCCTCCCACATCCTGAATCTGGCTGAGCTGTGTGCACTGGTCCAGGCCCCTGTCTGGGAAACAGCTTCTCTTTGCCTTCCCGCCCCCTCCGCTCCCTCTCAACACAAACAGAACAGCTTGTATTCCATGTCTGTGTGCTAAACCTGCTGTCTAAAGTTGGCTTTAATATTTATGCCTTCAGCACAGCTGCCTGGGTCTGAGCTCCATCAAAGGCCGTGTTCTAAGAGCATTTCAGATGCTGTGGAAGTAGGAAGGGAGTTGCTGTCTGTCGTCTCTCTCTCTCTCTCTCTCTCTCTCTCTCCCCCCCCCCTGCTCCCCTGCTCCCCTTCCTCCCCTGGTCCTCCATCACTCTCCCCCACCCCACCCCGGTACTCCTCTCAGCCAGCAGCTCTCCTCTTCACACACAGTAAAGAGAACTCTCCCAAGACTTCTGGGAGGAATCTGTTCAATATTTATCAGCTGCACAGCAGCCGAAATAACCAGCAGTAGCCGGTACTACTTCAACCAGACCCCAGAAACAAAGATGGAGGCTGGGCCCAAACTGCGCTCCAGCATACTGTGGGTACAAACCGCAGTGTGGGGGACATAGAGAAGCCTAGACTGGTTCCTTGTACCAGCTTCCAGATATGGCCAGCTCCCCATGGGTCTCTGTCCAGTCCCTGCCCCTTGGCTTGCATGTGTTTCTGAGAGCCGTTTGGTGAGCTGACTGGGGAGTAAGGCCCTGTCAATCCACCCCATCCCTGTCCTGGCCACTGGAGCTCTTCACCACGGTGGGGCCTGTGCGGCTGCCCTAGTGGGAAGCTCCAGGAGCAGTTTTTCCCGAAGGTTAAAAACAGTCAGGCAGGGTGTTGCTTGAGTTGGCAAATGCCACTTTGGGGGCCAGCCTCACCCCTCCCTCTTTCCACTATTCATATTGATTCTGGGTAAATTCCAGCTTCTGTCACAGCCCATACTTAAGCAAGCCACCTCAGTCCTTCGAATTGTGGTTCTGAGCAAGACAGTTGGCCTGCCTGTGGTTGTGGTTGCAGGGGTAAAATCAGCCACATCTGTATAACCTGCCATGACATAGACTTGTGTTCTCTGTTCTGTACATCTGGATGAGGTTCCTCCAGGGAAGTGACTTGGAGTATCCATTGAGAATTGAAACAGTACAGTGGTCACACTGGGCAGCAGAGGATGTGGGCCTGATTACCACCCCAGAACCACGGAAGACCAAGCAGGATCTGCCGCTCACTGCCCAAACCCTGAGCAGCCCTCCACTGGCCTCTTAGGCCTTAGCAAGCCTCCCTCTCCTCACACATCTGAGCATCACCATGTCTACCCCATTGGGAAGTGGGCAATGCAAAGCAAAGTACCATCTCGCTCTCTTCTTGATGTACTAGGAATTGAATGCAGGGCCTTGCCTATGCCAGCCAAGCATTCTAGCACAAACACACACACACACACACACACAGAGAGAGAGAGAGAGAGAGAGAGAGAGAGAGAGAGAGAGAGAGAGTTTCCTATTCAAGTCAGCAGAGTAAGACCCAAACCCTGCATTTCTAGAATGTTCTCACATAATGTCATACTGCTAATCATGTCCGCACACTGCAAAGCACAAACCAGAGCAAGCTTACATGACAGGCATCTGTCTTGCCTATTTGTACTACTATAACAACATACTTGAGAATGGATTATTTATTATAAAGAAAGAAATGTATTCTCTTGAAGTTCTGGAGGCTTTAAAGTCCAAGAGCATAACTAGCCTTTGGCATCTGATGAGAGACAGGCCAAAAACATTCTCTGTCCCCACATGGCAGAACAAAGGGCCTTACATGTTCCCAAGGCCCTTGTATAAGAGCCACATCCCATTCATATGGGGGTTGGGGGCCACAGAATGAACTGATGAGGAACACAGATGTTCAAGCACATTAGTGCCTGCTAGCTTTGTGTTGAGTGATTTGCATGCCTTCATGAGGACAGATGTGCTCGGAGAAGACATGAGCCTGGAAAGGTAAGACAGAGCCTCAAGGATTCAGGGCTACAACTGCCACAAAGAACTGGCCCCAGTAGCTCCTCTGTGCATGCTGAGATTTGGGAACAGTGTGGAAAGACACAGCTCCGGACACCACAAATATGATCCTGCGTAACTCACCCTGTCCTTTTTTCCTAGAGTACGCAGAGAACATTGGGGACGGCCGGAGCCCTGAGTTTCGAGAGACTGAGCAGAAGCGCATCCTGGGCTTGTTGGAGAACTTCTAGAATGCTGGGCGGAGTGTGCCTCGGAGCCCTGGGTCCCTCCTGGAAACTGTTTTTACACTTGTGTGGCTTGAAGAAATTAAAGTTAGTTTTGGTATGCTCTGGCTGATGTGCAGTGGGAAAGCCCCCCCATCAACCTTGTGCATGGGTAGGCACACGAGGAGTGGAGAGGTTGTAGATGATGGGTCAGCCAGATCTGACACACCGAGAGGCTGGTGGCGGCAGGAGGCACCTGGTGACAATGGCACAGGTCGGAGCTGGTCATGCTCAGCACCCTGAGTCCAGCACTGCAGATTCTCAGGGCAGGCTTCAGGGTGCAGAGACTTGCTCTGCACAACAGTCCTACCACAGTTCAGTCCACAGTGCTTCCAGCATCCTGTGAGAGGGCCAGCACTAAGTAAACCACTACAGTGTTCAGCCATTGCCTACGCTTTATCTCGTGTCCTGTGAGGGCATGTGACACAGTGATGCGTTTTGAGAGGCCACAGTCACAGCCTTTCTTACATTAGAAGTCTGTTAAAATTTAATGATTTGTTATTAATTGCTGTGTTAGACTTCATTTTAAGTGTTTAAAGGTAGACAGTACCCACCCCCGCTTCGGTACTCAGCACAGCCTGAGACATGTACTGGGGGTATTGGATGTCTCCACATGGAGGCCATGTAATATCAGATGGCTGGGTGTTGGTGGTGCACGCCTTTAATCCCAGCACTCAATGGCAGAGGCAGGAGGATCTCCAATTTGAGATCATTCTGGTCCCCAGAGCAAGTTCCAGGAGAGGCAGGGCTACACAGAGAAACCTGTCTCAAGAAATCAAAAAAAGCAAACAAACAAAAAATCTGGGAATGGTCCTGGCACTGGTGTTTTAAGCTCCTGAAAGGTTCTGAGCCTGAGGGACAGGGGAGTGACAGCAGATGACCCCAGATGTGACCCATTGGCTGTGTGGTTTTGACACAGCTCTTGTGACAGACACCCTCAGAGCAGGCTGACAGTGTCCCAGTGCTCATGGGAATGAAGATCCCATGATGGCAGGTGTGGTGGGCACATTTGATGCTGACCTTCTTCCATCTTGTGTGACTGGGCTTTGGAGATGTGGTCCTGGATGCTGTGAAAGCTCTTCCCTTCTGCAAACACCACAGTTAGCCTCAGAGGAGAGTCCTCCCATGCCAGAGTGTGTAGAGCAGCAGTGTGGAAACACAACAAAGCATGAGCCCTTTGTCACCAAAGACACTGCAAGGAATGCCACACCCTCACACAGGCCGTGGGTCACCATGTTGCACAGTAGTGCTTCCTACTTCTCAGTGAAGCCCAAGGAACCAGGCATCAGGTAGCCACCAAGCACACTTAGTGCCAGGTACAGGAAGCGTAGGCAGAGCCAGACTTTGTGTGTTGGCCTCTGGAAGACTGTATGATGAGGAGGAGGGTGTATCCTACTGTGAACTGAGCATCCCAGAGGTGGCAGAAAAATGACATGCCAGCTACTGCTGACTTCATTTCCGTGGCCATCCTAGCTACGCAGACAGTGCCTGCTTCATGCTCCTGCACTGTCCCTGTTAGCCTGGCCTCCCCGCTGTGGGAAGCCAATACTGAGGCCGTGTGGTTGCCCAGGGCTCAGGTGCTATGGCCAGTGAACCACAGCCCACATTCCAGCCGAGTCTGTGTCTTCCACAGCAGTCAGGCTCAGCACCGGCTGCTCACTTCTGATCTGTCGGTGCGATCTGTCGATTTGAGCTTTAATGAGTCCCCAGAACAGAGTGCACGAATGGCCTCTGGAATCACTGACTTCCAGCTAAACTTGGTTCTCCTTTGATCATTACTTGTTCAATACTGCTTGTATTTCTTGAAAACTTTATTGGTTTTTAACCAGATAATACTTATACTTGGTATCGGAGTTCAAAAGTTAGTTTTAAAGCGTTGCACGCAGAGCCTCCTTGTTCCTAGTGCTACTCTTGCCCCCCGGCCCTCCTCCCAACACGTGAACAGCATTGTCCATCCGTGAGCTTCCAAGGGCCAGGCCTCTGCCCACATGCAGGCCAGCCTTCACAGGGAGGCGGGCTTTATGGATCTCCACTCTCCAGCCAGTGGCTCCTCCCATCTGCCTGTTTATCATGAACTGCCTAAGGTCCTGTTTGCCCCAAAGGCCCTCTGCCAAAGTAAGTCCAAACTTGTCCCTTAGTTTCTCAGATGAAAACACCTGCCTAACCTGTGCAAGGCCGTGGGATCAGTCCCCAGCACCCCATCCCTACACACACAAACAGGACGCCACTGCTGGAGTATAACTTCCCTAACCCTGACACCCACTGCAAAAAGCTGAGCGCTAAGAATGCAACACAGACCCGCCCCTTTCTGCTAACTAGGAACCCCAGACTCCTAGAATGGGTCCCGGCTCCTCAGGCTGCTCACGACCAACAAAGATGCTCTCTGCTTCACAGAGCAGCTTGTGTCCTGGAAGGACTCCCTGGGCTCTAGTGAAAGCCACCTCTCTTGTCCTGGGGTCTGAGCTCTGTATTCTTGAGGTTCAAAGTTCTTCCTTCTTGTCTATTCTATGTCCACAGCTGAGTGGTCCCAGAGCAGAGCACCACAGAGAGACAATATTCCTCTTCCCATTCAGGTATGACCTAAGAAGCCTTAGGGAAGGTCAAGTCAGCCTCCGCCTGCTGCTTGGTGGTGGGGGCCCATCCGCCTGAATTTAGTCTAATTGAGAGAAGTTTGCATGCAGGCTGCACTCCGTACTGTGGGGGAGCTGGAAGGCATCCTCAGTCACCTATAGAAGCCCCAGTGCCCAGGTGGCACCTTCTGCCATTACCACAAGCGTCAATTTAGTGTCAGCAGGGAGATGAGACTCCCTTTCCTAGAGGCAAGACTTCTTGATGAGATTTCGTACCCAGCAGCGGAGGTAAAGACAGGCCCACATTTTCAATCTGCTGTGTTCTTTGGTGCACATGGAAAGTGGTTGGAAACACAGCGGTGTGCCTTAGTTATCGGTGCTAGGGGAATGGCAAGCTTCCTCGGCTCACCTTCATCATGATTGGCTAACACATGCCCTTGGTAGAGGCTTGTGAAGGTGTATACGGGTACACTATGCAAATCTCCCCACCAGATCTGTCTCCTGGCCACCCAGCCCCCTCCCTAGCCCCTGCTGACTAGACCATGCACCCCCTCCAAGTCCATCTAGGTGGGATCATCTTGTTCCACCCCTTGCTTTCCATTTGGCACCTGCCATGTGGCACACACTTGCCCACTCTAAATGCCAAGCTTCATTGCAGAGCTGGGCCCTGATGTAGCTGCTGAGTTAAGGCGAACATGGTTTGCTGCTGGTCTTTGGCTCATGTACCAGTGTATGAGCACAGTGTGTACACTGTCACTTCACGCCATGTTTAAAGCCTAAAGGAGGATTGCGAAGTAAAAGAGAGGGCATTGTCATTGTTGCCTGTGTGGACATGTCCATCCACAGCATGTACTGTGTCCTCCTGTGTGGGGACCAGGTGGCTCCGGGCCAGTGGGGCTCTGGTGGCATTTGGCCTGCATCTCTCTTGTGAGTCACTCTGTTCGGGGTTTTAGAATGTCTTTGCAGAGTGTGTGTTGATTTAGCTGGTGGCCCAGATAATTTCTCAAGCCACTGGTTTCTACAAGCCACGGGCCTTTTTTAGGGAGTTCTGCTACATTCTTGCTGAGGCCAGAGTGTTCTCACTAGCCACATTTCAACCTGATCTAGAGCGACCTTGGTCTAGAGGGCAGAGCTGAGAATGGAGTCTAGTCAGCCATGTTCCAGATCCCAAAGCCACACAGTCCCTCCCCACCCCAACCTCCCATTCCCCAATTGCCTCCCTCGCACCCCCAAGGAAGGGATTTGGCAGCACTGGACCTACTGAAAGCAGAGCCTTTGCTAGGTGTCCAGGAGCCCCCAGGACAGCCCCTTCCCCACTCAACAGCTGTGGATCCCCAGGACCAGCTCCTTTGCCATGGATGGGGGTCACAAAGCCCTTGGCCAAGCCCCATGGGAGCTGGGGTTCATGCCTCGTCTCCCAGCCAGCTCCAGGGCAAGCCTTGTCTTTACTTCCTGTGGCCCTTTCAATCTTTACAGCCCACTGCAGCCCAGGGAACTGAATTCTGACCCCCGTAAGAGGCAGCCTCAGAGTCACCTCGGGCAAGGACTGAGGGAGAGCATCTCCAGCCCTATCAGTCCAGGCTGTCCTAGCCCTCTTGGACCTGGGCAGGGAGAGCCACTGAGACAGACTGGACAGAAGCCAGACTGTGTCCAATCAGAGCCTCCAACCAGCCATCCATGGGCTCAGCCCAGCCTGCCGAGCTGTGAGATAACCCGCCCGCTATTGAGGTCTCACTAAGGAACTAGTTTTGGTAATCCCACACACACAGGCTACTCTTGTGCCCCCATATGGTACCCAGGCATCTCCACCCATCCCTCCACCTTTTACTGAACAGCCACCATATGCCATATGGGAACAAAGTAGATATTTACCTACCCTGAGGGAGCCCTGACCTTGTAAGACAAACTGGCAGTAAACATGTATACGATGCATATGCCAGTTTCTGAGAGTCAAAAGATCAAGCAAGGTATGCAGTGGTGGGAAAGAGGAGCAGGGGTTGACCAGGCTCAGTGGTCAGGTCAGGGTCGGAGCGGAGCTCCAACTGGTGTCGAAGAGACAGACAGGGAGTAAGAAAACCAGAGCATAGGAGTCCATGTCAGAACACCACTGCAAACGTCCTGGAGCAGAGGGAAGACACATCACTCTCCAGAGGGCACCAGAGGCCACAGTGACTGGACTCGGGGAGAGACGGGCCACTCAGGATCAGGCCAAGCAGAGGCAGAGGAGGTGAGGTGTTCTGAGCTTGGAGGTGGTGAGAACCGGCCTTTAAAGGATTTCCATGACTGAGGAAACTGCTGTGGACAAGAAGCTCCAGAGGCCACTTCTGCCTGGGCCAGTGAGGAGGCCTCAGTATTACAAGCCATGGGGGGTGTGGGGAGGAGGAGATAGAGGCAAAACCAGCCAAGTTCACTGAAGGCCCTGCCCCGGAGGTATCCTCAGCAGTGAGGCCTGGGAGCCATTTCCTAGGCTAGCAGGAGCCAGTGGGGTGGTGGAGAGCCTGGCTCAGTATATAAATATCTTTAATGAATAAATAGAAGTGTGCTTTTAAGGCTGCGAGTCCCATCATTTCCACCTGCTGTAAAATTTCATTAGAAGCAGGCTCTGTAGGGGACAGCCTGGCTGCCATAAATTCACCAAACCCCCCCCCCCCCCCCCGCAAGCCCTAGCTCCCTGGTGACCGTTCTGAGCCCAGTGTTCCACACATGCATGCACTTCCCTGGGTCCAGTGATGTCAGTCCTGTTCTCACCTGGACAAGCCTCAATAAGCAGAGCCGTGTGTCTCCTCACTGACAATTACCCCACCCCACCCCCAGCCCAGAACCCTGCACTTAATCTGAAGCCTTCCTCTCTGATCCACTTAATCTGAGTTCAGGGATAGCTGCTTCCAGCACAATGGAATTCCTGGAACCCCAGAGCAAAGGAAGCCCCACCTTGGAGTATCCAGCTTTCCAAGTGAGGAAATAAAGCCCCGTAAGAGTGGGTGGCTATGCTAAGGTCACTCTGGATAAGCAGAGACCCAACACTTACGCTGCCACACAATTGTTGCCCTCTTTAGTACCAGCTAAATGTTCCCTGGGTCAAAGCACCATTTCCCTGATTTGTGACTGACCCATTTTGCAGATAGATGCAAACACTGAGGCCCAGCAGTTGTGAGCTAGCTGCACACCTGGATCTCTAATTCTCAGATGTTGGGGTTGGAGGTATGTGTCCTCTGGCCTCAGCCATCAAACTGGAAGGCTGAGACAATCTGACATCCTATAGCCCAGGCTGGCCTCAAAGACACCGCAGCTCTCCTGCCTCAGCCTTTCCAGTGCTGAGATTACATATGTGAGTCACCAGACCCAGCTTTAAACTAGGAGACTATGAGTGACCAGCTGAAAGTCTGTGAATTGCAGGCCACTAGCCAAAGCACATCTTTGAGCCCAGCAATGCCTTCCGAAGATATCTCACCAGCTTTACTGAACAGAGAAGTCAAGGATTCGCACAAGGTCACACAGCTCTTTTAGTAATACAGGCTGAGGAGCCTCTGGACTCTCTGTTGACCCCACTGCAAGTGGCTGTAGGGACAGAAAGCCTAGCCAAGTGACAGGCCCTGCTGGCAACCTGCCTGGACATCTAGTCATCAGTTAAGCCCATTAAGAGGCCAGCTGTCTCCACTCGTCTCACCTCAGCCTTCTGGGAGCCAGAGGACAGGTTCCTGGCCTAGCCGCTGCAGGAGAAGTCTGTCAGGGACTTGAGGAGAGTGAAAATGCATGGAGCAGGTGTCACCCAAAGGATTCCACAACAGGTCTGTGTGCAGCCACCTGGGCAGTGACCACACAGCACAGGGCCTACTCTAGCCAGCCCTGCCTCTCCCCACACAGGCTGTGTGACCCTGAGCGAGTTCTCTCACCTCCCTGAGCCTCAGTTTCCTCATCTGCTCTCTGCAGAAGTAGTCTACTGAGTGAGCTTCCTCAGGCGATGAACTGGTATGCTTGGGACGGCCATGCACAGTGCGGAGCCATTCACCTCACCAATTCCGTGTGCTGTTTCCTGCTTTCCTCCCTCCCCAGACTGAGCCAGCACCTCTGTTCATACTGTCTAGAAGGACCAACCACACACAAGGACAGATGTCTGTCCACCCATCAATAAACCCCAGCCAGGGCCCTGCAGAAGCAAGTATTCAAGCTTCTACATACCCAAGTTCAGTATCAAGGAGCACAGGCCTCCATCCACCTCTGACCTGTCCCCACCATTGCCCCAGCTAGTTCTAGACTCTCCACAGCCTCTCCACTCCCTGTAGAGACATACCAGCCCTAGAGCAGTGAGCTGGGACTCCCAACCCCACACACTGCCCTCAGGAGAGGCCACCAGCCATCTTTACTGGGCCAGTGGGCTGTGGAAGGCAGGGTGGCCTGGCAAGGTCTTCAGTAAAGCATTTCTGAGCCTTGCTGCAACAGGCTGTGGGGAGAAAGCATGTACAAAGCACATGAGCATCCTACTGGTACCTTGCTAGAAAAAAGTGCCTAGGAATAAGCAAGCAAGGCAGCTGGGAGTGTTATGGAAATGGAGAAGAGAGTGGCTGAAAGGAAGAACATTGGAGCTGTGAATTATCAGAGAAGGCCTCGGGAACGATGTCAGAAATGATGGAAATAAAGGGATGATGGGAGTATCCCAGCAAAGGAAACGGTGAGTGCAAAGGCCCTGTGGCAGGCGTGTGCTTCACACACTCAATAGGCAAATGTGGGATTGAGAGTGAGAGATGAATTCACAGGTGAGGGGCCAGACTGGAGGGCCTTTGCTGGCCAGGAAGGAATTGTATCACTTTCAACCTGCAAAGGGAGCTCATTGGAGACTATTAAATGGGGCAAAATGACCAGCAGGCTTGTGCGGGGATAAGCACAAGCCAGGGAGGAAGCAGGGAGATGCCGCTGTGGTTGGGCCAGGGCTTCTCTCATCCTCTGGCTTTGTCTCAAATGACCCCCAAAGTGGTCAGAGCAATAAACACAAAAACACTTGAACTTGGGACACAGAGGTTCATGGAATAGTCAGTTATGGTGGAACGGCCCCTGTTCTTCCCCTGAACTGGGACAAGCATAGTGTCTTGGATTTGAAGGGGTCATAGATAAAGTGAGACATCCAGGGGTGATTGAGCACAGGCTATTTTATTAAAGGATTATCTGGGGGAATAACTCACTGATGCAGGATAAAGCAAATTCAGTCGCAGTCCCTGGAAGGCTGTGGACCGATCCAATGCTGCTTCACACCACCTACCCTGTCTTCTTCACCGTCTAAGAGCAGGAGGGAGAAGGACCTCTCATGTGTGTTTCCCAGATCTTAAGCTAGCCAAAAGTCCACACCTTAGGGGCTTGTACCCCAAGGCCATAAGTGGAAGAGATACCCACTACCCATGGGTATCTGAACTGTGCCCTTTTAGACCCAGCTACCTGTCTTTCTAGGTGAGGAGTTGAGGCTCAGGGAGGAAGCTAGCTGGTGTTCCCCTGCTCCAAGTGAGGCTCAAGACTCTCTGAGCCCAAGAGACCAACAGAATGTGTCCTGGCATTCTGTTTCCTGGAATGTTATAACAGCAGGTACAGAAGTGCAGGTGATGGGCAGTGGTCCTCCTTCCTGGGCATCAGGATGGGCATCTCAGAGGAAGCCCATGACTTCATGACTCAGCTCTGAAGGGCAGTAACAGCAGATGAGGAAGCATTCGGAATGAAGCTGAATGATACAAAGGAAGCCATGAGAAGGCCAGACAACAGGGCCCACTTCAGAGCACACAGCACAGAGGCCAGGGCAGCAGACAGGGAGGGCAAAGGGGGTGAAAAGTCACCTGGCAGGGGCATGGAAGCTGCTGGCTGCCACTTCATGCAAGCCAGTGAGAAAGTCCTTCCATGGTGGTGACTTCCCAAGGGATAGTGACCTCAGGATAAAAAGGCAGAGGACATACTGAGGGCTGTGTAGAGCCAGGTACTTGGTAGACTAGACCCCCTTCAGACATGTCCAACCTTTAAGAGGGCTACATGCAATCCAGGATCTCTATGAATGTGGCCTAGCACATTTGTAGATCATACCATGTCACAGTTGATGTGGGATGTCTTTCTGTATGCTGTGAAATAAAGAAACTGTTTGAGCCTATGGAAGGTGTCTTAAAAGTAGACGGGAAAATAGGAGCATAGACAGGGGAAGGAGAGCAGAGTCAGAAGGAGACATGATTCAGCTGCCCAAGGAGCAGGATGTAAAAAAGAAAGACCACGTGGCAAAACAGATTAATAAAAATGAGTTAAATTAAGATACAAGAGCTAGCTAACAATATGCTTGAGCCATAGGCCAAGCAAAATATAATTAATATAAACCTCTGTGTGCGTATTTGAGGCTAAAAGAAGGTCCAAACCTCTAGACTAGGACAAAAAGTCTAAGCCCCAAACTTGTTATTACAAATGGTGCCACAGCGTTCATACAGTCCTCCCTATGAAGGGAGCACATGAAATCCTCCCCAAAACTCAGGGCTCCCCCTCTTCAAAGCCCCAGACTTCACTGGGTCCTGGAGTTAGCACCTCCGTTGTGGGTCCCCATGGTTAAATTTCCCCTGTATTCTGGAGAACAGAAGCACCATGCTCCTCCCCACACACCTCTCAAAGATAGAGTGACTGCTGTGTCACCTGAGATGTAAGTTGGCCTTCATCTGTATATCCTGCCATCCATCTATCGGTCTGTTCCTCTCAGCCAGTTCCTCTCAGCCAGCCCCTTGCTGTGTACAGATCCAGAAATGACTGGACTGCCCCTGAGCTGCCCTAGGGGAGACCATTTCGACAAAGATGTTTATAGCTCAGGTCAACAAGAACGTGTTGATAAAGCTGGGAAGGTGGAGGAAGGGAGAGAAGAGGAGAGTCCCCTGCTGCCCAGCTCCCTAACCCTACAATGTCATCATCCCAAACAAAGGACAGTAGTACACTATTATGTTATTAATTATCATTGATCTAATTAAATGGCAATTACAATTAAGAATACGGTGATAAAAATGCCACTTGGATTTAAGCATCTCTGCCTTCAGCACCAGAGTGAGTGATGCCCTAGCTAGCTCATGCATTATGCTGCACACAGTAGGTGCTCAGCCAGCTGTGTATCCAAACCCAGAACTCTGAGAGGGTGAAGTGTAGCCCCTTGTTCTGCAGATGGGCACACGGAGGCCTCGGAGGGGAAATGCTGGGGCTCAGGTCACCTGAGAGTCCAATAGATTGAAACCAAGATGCCCAATCCCAGGCGCCTCCAAGCTCCCTTCATCCCTAATGACTTTTTTTCTTTTCTGTGAAAAAAAGCAGCCATCAGGAACAGCTGTGCTGTCCCCAATTAAACAAGGCAAACTCTATCGGAACTGAGGTGGTGTGACCTAGCCGCCTAATTACACAGGCCGGCGGTGGGAGAACAGAGCAGGGAGACAGAAATGTGAGCAAACAGTGTTGAGACAGTATCCGCCCCTCCCAGCACTGATCCCCACCAGAAATGTTGTCTGGAGACCTCTGGGCAAGAAGGGCCTTCCGATCCCCAAATAAGACCCTGCACCCTTTAACATGGAGGCCCTCAGCAGCCAGCCAGACTCCACAAGTCCTTGGAGAAAGAAGTCAGACCTGACTGTGGCCATCTGGGTAGACACAAGGCTGGCCTTCCAAAGCTTTTCGAGAACCCCACGGTAGACAGGTGTCATTTAGGCTGGTAGCTAGGTGGTCAGAGGTTGGCAGGAGTCCACACGGGTGGCCACACACTCTGGGGCCACTCGGTAGGGGCAGGCTCTCTCTAGCCTGGCACTCCAGGCTCCTCCTATGGGAAGTTTGGTTCTTCTTAACGGTACCCTGGTCAGAGGCTGGCTCTGCTGGCTTGTCCACCCTGAGGCTCTGTGATCAAACATGGACAGAACAGCAATCAGGGGAGGGTAGAGCCCCCGATGATCATGTTCCCATGTCCCCACATGGGCTGTGTCAAGGTGAACACAGCTAGATGAGTAATTTAAGGTTCAACCAGCCACAAGTGTGGAGTGCAAACCTGGACTCTGAGAGACAAAATCTAGCAGAGGTAGCACTGTCCATCTCAAGGAACTCATGAAAAGGAAATACACCACCACACAACCCAAAGAGTTGCCCAACATGAATTGGTGATAAAAGAAAATAAGCAATATAATGGGATAAAAAGCAAATGAGTGTGTGCATGCACAAGTGTGTATGAGAGTGCATTTATGTATGTGAGTGTACGTGTTTATGTGTGTGTGTGGTTGGAGAACTTTTAGATAATTCTAAAGGAATGTGGTTGAGCTGAGTCTTATAAGAGTAACCACTGGAAGAGCTGAAAGAATGTTCCAAAAAAAGGAAGAGTGGGTCAAAATGAAGCCAATAAGTGGACTTATGAATAATAAGCAGGGAATGAAAGCCGTATAGGACCAAGGTCACAGAGAGGCCCTTGCCTGCCTGGGTCCATTGCTCCCCCAGCCTCTGGTTCCTCCCTCCACTCGATCTTTGAGCTCCTGCACCCCCACCCGGGGCCTCCTTCCAGGTGACTGAGCATTCTCCATTGCTTGAATTATTGCTGTGCCATTAATAATCATTACCCCTCCTGCTTTGTACCTTCTCCCACCTGTTTGTCCCTTGACTGGCTATAGGTCCAAGAAAATTTCTCCAGGCCTTCTGAGTCCTCCCTTCAAAAGGAGCATGTGAAGTCCCCCCAAAATCTCAGGTTCCTCCTGGTCAAGACCACAGATGTCACAGTGTCCTGAAGCCAGCACCCCTTCTGTGAGCCCCAGTAGCACCATGCACCTTCCCACAGCCTGATGTGGAGCTCGCAGAAGCAACCTAAGGATGCTGCACAGCATCCCTGTTCCAGACTCAGAAACAGAGTGAAAGGGTGTGAGGTCCAGGAGCTGATGCAGGAGACTGAAACAATTCAGGGGCTGGAGCGGTGACTCAGTCAGTAGAGCGCTGTGCAAGCAGGAAGACAAGGCTTTGGATTCCCAGCACTCACACAAAGCAACCTCCCAACCCTACCTGAGCTGGGAGCCGGGTATCAGAGGGAAGGCAGACCCCCAGTGGCTCCTGCCACACAGAGTCAAATTCTTGAATTCCAGGTTCAGGGAGAGACCCTGTCTCAACAAAGAAAGTGTAATCCTGGGTGGTGGTGGTGCATACCTTTAATTCCAGCACTCAGGAGGCAGAACTGTGTGAGTTCAAGGCCAGCCTGTTCTATGGAGCAAGTTCCAAGACAGGCCCCAAAGATACACAGAGAAACCCTGTCTCTAAAGATCCAAAATAAATAAGTAATAAAAAGAGTAATTCAAGCAAGGACAATACCTAATACCTGCCTGTGGGCTCCACATGCTGCGCATGTGCACACATGAGCACTCACACACAGACATACACACAAAACAAAACAAAACAAAACCACAACCTTGGGTCTTCAACCAGATGGTACAAATGTGACTTCAGACTTAGCTGTTTCAATTCTGGCCACTGTGTTTTAGAAAATACAGTGTGTCGGGGAGCTGGAGAGGTGGCTCAGCGGTTAAGAGCACTGACTGCTCTTCTAGAGGACCGGGGTTCAATTCCCAGCACTCACATGGCAGCTCACAACTGTCTGTAGTTCCAGTTCCCAGGCAAAACACCAAGGCAAATAAATAAATAATAAAAAGAAAGAAAGAAAGAAAAAATACAGTGTGCATTTGGCTGGCCACATACTGTGACTTTCCCTTGAGTTTGAAATTAGTTCAACATTCTAAGGTTGAAATAACCAAACTATAAAAACAAAGGAGGCATCTGTTCCTCCTCACTGACCCCAGGGTTCTAGGCTGGGCCAGGTAGTGGTGGGGCCTCAGGCGACTCTGTAGCCCTGTGAGGTAGGTGGTCCTTTCACTCTGAGGTTCACAGGTGTCCAGTGGCTTTCAGAGGCCACACAGCCACTGAGAATCAAGGAGGCCTGCTACAGTGGGTCCCTCCACACAGAGACAGAGACCAGCAGGAGGAGGTGGGGGCTGGGGAGGCCAGGCCAGTAGGGACTCTGGATGCCTGATTGGGGGGTGCAAGGACACAGAGCAGTGCCCCCACCCCGTCCTCAGAAGGAGGGGGAACCTCAGGGCTGCTGCCTGGTCAAGAGCTGATTGATCCTTCATGGTCTCTGGAGCCGGTCCCCTCATCCATACCACAGGCTGCTGCGTGTTTTCTTGTCTCTGATTGTAAACAGATTTGACTAAAGAGGTAAATTAGAAGTTAATTAGAGAGAACATGATTGATGAGGTCGTTTGCCATGATTGGGAGGAGTGGAAAGGATGGGGCTCCCTGTGTGAAGGCAAGGGATTAGGGAGAGGGGAGGAGGGGGAGGGGAGGAGGGGGAGGGGAGGAGGGGGAGGGGAGGAGGGAGAGCTAAAGGAAAGGTCAGAGGAGATTCTGAAGGGGTAGGTATAGTGGAGGTCAATTTAAGATTCCTGTGTTCTAGGCCTCAGGGTTCAAGGCAGGACCCTAGACTGTAAGGCCCCAGGCAGAGCACTCCATGAAACTTGGTAACCTGGACCAGGGCCTTCTGGCCTCAGGATACTGTAGCCATCCTGGGAGTGGCAGGAATTGACAGTGAAGACACGGCGCCCCAAACACATACACCACCCCAGACTCTGGGTGCTGTGGCCAGGTTGACACTGCACCTCCATTTTCAAGACTGGGTTGTGGAGCTGAGAAAACTCCGAGTCGCTCTGGCTCCTCTGGACTGGACCTTCCAGCTCCACCTGTGGCTAGTTTCAGGTCTGACCTCTGGGCTCCTCCTTACTGCACTCTGCTTGCATAGCTCTCACCACGGGGAGCTCACTTCTCCATAAGAAGGCACTCACCCTGCCCATGGGAATCTTTGTCCTAGCTTGACTTCCACAGGCTGCCACCTCTGGGCCCCAGCTCTGCCACTGCCCTTCCTTCTTCACACCCTAGGATGAGAAAGAGGCCATTCCACCAACTCCTTTGCTCTCCCAGGAAAAATGGGGTCCAGAAAACAGAGGGATGTGGGGGAAGAGCTTCCCTGAAGTCAGATCGAAGTGAGGATCAGGCCTACCATGCTTAGCCCCTGAAATCAGGCCTAATATTCCATTTCTTTACTCAGTAGGATTTACTGGGGCCCCACTGTGTGCAAAGTGAGCTCCTGGGCTTAGCCAGGGCCTGGAAGGCAGGATCCTGAAGCCTAGGGATGCAGAGGGAAGAGCAGGGGTCTAGGGGGCTGTGCAGGAGAGCATGCCCTCCAGGAAGTGGGGCTGCAGGGAGAAGGAGCTGAGCTAAAAGGGCATGGAACAGTCTAGAAGTCGCCAGAAGGCAAAAAACTGGGAGAAAGAGGTGGAAGATGAGTGATGAGGTCCTAGGAGAAGCCCAGGGCATGGCGGGAGGCTGTGTGGATTTCATTCTTCCTTGGTTATAGGAAAGGAAGAACACACTTGAATTTGCAGTTGGTTGGAGGCAGGGTTCCTCAACAAAATGGAGAACTGTGGCAAAGGGGAGCAAGACTCCCAAGATCTTCCTGTCCAGTTAAATGTGACCTTGGACGTCTCTACTCTTCCCCAGGCCTTGGTTTCTCCACTTGTACAATGAGGTAGCATGTTAATCATCAGAGTGCTCACATCTGGGGAATGACCTAGTGGGAGCACAGAGGAGTGAATTAATGGCTGATGTTCTTGGCCTCTCCGGTGCTGAGGCTGGACCGCACTTATCCAGTGCGTCTCAGGTCTCACAAAGCACAAGACTCATTGTCTCTGCTCTAGAAAGTAAGATCCCGAAGGCTCAGAAAGGTGAGCGACACGCTCAGCATCACATACCGGGGCTGGGCTGAGGCTGGGTTCTGCTATGTGCATGGGGGAATGTGCGCCCAATTGGAGTTGCACCCCTCAAGGGTGGGAAAGCAGGTGGTAATTTGAGGGTGAAATATGCAGGAGGACCATGGGAAGCATGCAGTGAGTGTGTGGGTACACAACAAGAACCAGGCATATAGGTCTGGCCAATCTTCCACCCACCCTCTCCAGTCTCCGTTTGTCCATCAGGGAGATGGCGATAATCACAGCCGGCACAGCCCTGTATGTTCACTGGGAAGCTCCAATCAGTTGCATCTGTTCATCTAAACAGCCCTGGAGGAACAGGGAAAGAGGTACAACTGCTGGACTAGGAAACTGAGGCAGGCAGAGGAAGTATGCCAGTGGTACGTCCTGCCACAGTGGCAGGGCAGCAATGGCAACTTTGGATCCACAGATAGAAGGAAAAGCGAAGATGTGGGTGCAGACCTGAAGACTGTCCTTCAAGCTGCTTCAGGGGCTCCTGGCCTCCTAAAGAGTCACTTGGGGGTGAGAGGTTCAGAGAAGTCCCTGTGCTGTGCAGCATTTGGGACCATGACTAGAGATGGTACAAGTTACAGGGGCAGGAAGCTGCAGACTACAGGATTACAGGGAGCAGGGCTAGAGATGTCTCGGATTACAAAAACAGAGGCTGCCCAGAGTAGAGGGCATCTTGTCCTCCCTGCATCGCTGTGGCTTGATTTAATTGCGAGCGCTGGCAAAGACGGAAGCCTGTTCCAGCCATCTAATCACTGGGCGGCAGTGTCTGCATCTCTAAGATGTAAGGGGATGCTTGCTGGTGGGGTGAGGGTTCTTTCCAGCCTTGAGACACAGAAGAAATGCAGGGACACTGGCTTGGACCAGTGCTTCTAGCTGAACCTTCAGTGTCCAGAGAGGACCCCCTGCAGGAGAAGACTTGGAAATGGGAGGAAGTGCAGACAGGGCCTGGGCCTGCTGGATCTGAGGGTCATCTAGTAGAGAGGACTGAATCCCTGCGCTGGAGGAAGACAGGCTGGCCTCTTTTGTCACTAAGCTGAGGCCTTGACCTAAAACTTGCTCTCAGAACAGAAAGGATCCCCCTGCTTCAGTTAAAAGACCCACAGGCGAGCAAGCTTGTTGTCTATGCACAACTCTGTGCCTTGAGGGACCAGGGTCACTGGTACCTCATTGGTATAAGAGGGGTTGGGCAGAGTTCTGCGTAGGCCCCTGGCACCTCATGAGATAGGATTTGCCAAGTGATCCCCTCAGTGGCAGCACACAGTCATTAGGAGACGCTGTTCATTTTGTTTCAGGAAGATCCACCATAGACCCAGAATCTGTCACCAGCCAGGTTTTGGGCACCTCCCTGGGCCTCAGTTTCCTCCATCTGCAAGATGAGATTTACGTATCAAATGCTGGGAGGAATAAGTGGAATGCCACACTACCCATGTGGCATGTAGCCTGGTGCATTTTAGATCCTTGGTGAGCTACAGCTGTGGCCATGGTGATCCAAAAATAACCACATGGCCACACGGATCAGAGTTTACTGTGCACCAGGCCCTGAGTTTAAAACAAGCTGGGTCCCAAGCCCAGCTCAAATGGAAGAAACTATTCCATTTGAGATGCTCTGCTTCTTTACTGGAGAGTGTGTCTGACTGAGCAGGGGCTAAATCTGGCCTTGAGGACATCACAGGGAATGAGAGAGGTATCATTTTGCCATTACAAAACCTACAGTCCAGCTCCTCCGGGAGAGGGTCTCACTTCAGCTAACTGTACAATCCATGACTTCACTGGAATAGTGAATGACAGAGGTAGTCTTGGCTTTTGTTGATGCTCTGGCTGGGACCCTGCTGTCTGTCCTAAGGCTCTTTGCTCTGCTGCAGAAAGTCACCAATATAAATTGTCCCCAGAGATCCTCAGTGTGAGCAACGTTCTTGACCGCCAATCATAAGATCATCCGTTCCTTTCCATCGCCCAAGACTGAGGCCCTATTTCCTGATGACCTCCACCACCCAAGGGTTCTGGTCACAGGGCTTGAGTCAGTGGGCCTTGGTCAACTCTCTGGATATCAGTAGACATGGCCAGAAGATGAGGTGAACAGCCACACCCAAGCATGAAGACTGGAAGTGGTAATTCCTGCCCCTGGCACATCGTAAGAGCTCAAGAATGCTCCTTCTCTTCCTATGTAAGTGCTCTGGAGCATGTGGAGACCCTGGCCTTCTAGTCCCGTCTAGTCCTTTCTAGGCTCTGGTTCACCTTACATTGTCCACTAGGAAAAATCAGGAGTCACACAAGGTTCTCGTGTCCTATATGAGTGGATCCAGGTTGAGCTAGTGAGTGTAAGACAAAGAAATGTCCATGTCAGTGAGCTGGTGTGGCAGAGATCACTAGGGATGGTTTATATGTGCTAAAATTAAAACATTTTGAAAATCTTTACATATTTTAGGATTGACTTTTATTTTTAAGTGTGCATGCATGCGTGTGTGTGTGTGTGTGTGTGTGTGTGTGTGTGTGTGTGTGTGTGTACACAAGGAGGCCAGAAGACGGTGGGTGGATCCCCTGGAGGTGAGCGGGATGGAGTCCCCTCCTCTCTCTTTCTCTTCCATCCTCTCTCATCATGCAGATGGCAGAGACTGTCTGCGCACAAAGCAAGAGGAACACCACCACCTCCAAGCCAAAAAAACAGGCTGGCAAAGAAACCTACCTTGCCAACACCTGAGTGTGAACTCATGGCTTGTGGAACTGTGATGTGTAAGCCATCTTGCCTGTTCTATTTTAGTATGGAACTCTCTAAAGCAAAGGGTCCCAGGAGCTTTGCAAATGTTTCTGGGAAGTCTTAGAGTTGGGTGTCTTTGGATGAGTCGCCCTGCTGCTTAGGGGACAATGGACCGTCTCCTTTGTCAGTGACATGTAGGAAAGAGCCTGGCATGGCGTGCAGCTGGGAGACCTGATTCTGCTCCCCTCCTGTGGGGTGTCAGGCTATGTCACCTCTCCTCCCTGAGCCTCAATTTCTCAGTCTATAAATGTTCAAATGGAGATATATTTGATTTCAGTTTTAATAACTGTCCCTGCCAGCTAGGAGCTAGAGACTGCATGGGGCTTCTAGCTTGGCAAGGCAGGACCTGTACTGGACAGTCACTTTCCACCCCTGCCTGGTCCTGTCCTCAAGCCCAGGAGTAAACAGGGCCTTCCTAGGTGGCCAGGCACCTTGAGAGAGGCAGAGTACACATAAAGGTCGGCACCATCCTGGTGGGAAGGCTGGATCTACCCCAGGGTGCTATGGAAGCAGAAGGGTTCAAGCCTGGAGGCTCATTTGACTGGCGTGTGTTCTATCTATCTGTGAGGTTTCCAGGGCTCATGCCCAGCTTCTGATGGATGAGAGGAAGAAAGTATCAAAGAAGTCACAGTGTGGGCTCCTAAACTGTCCTCCAGGAGAGCAAGATCAGGCAGGACCATCATGATAGATCAGGGCAGGAGATGAGGACCCTCACTGTGCTGGAGGACATACGTTAGGGTACTCAGTGAGTTTGCAGATTGCCAAATATCTCTGCCACTCCAACATCTAGGCTAAACAAGAATTCCCTCCAGGGTGAGGCCCTGACTTCAGTGGGCACAGCCAGTCTTCCCAGAGACTCTAAAGCCACAAATGTCTCAACACTCTGTCTAAGGGCTGGAGAGATGGTTCCACAGTTAAGAGTGGTGAGAAAGACCCACATTCAGTCGTCAGCACCCAAGTGGGGCAACTCCTAACCACCGTAACTCCAGCTCTAAGGGATTCTCCTATGCCCTCTCCTAGTCTTCATGGGTACTTGGGTACTGTATGAGGATACTCACAGACATATAATTTTAAAAAAAAAAAGAAACTGGCTGAGTGTGATGGTGATCGTTTTTAATCACAGCACTAAGGATGAAAGGACAGGTGGATCTCTGTGAGTTCCAGGCCAGAAAGGACTACATAGTGAGACTTGGTTTTTTTTTTTTTTTTTTTTTTAAAAAAAAAAAAAATCTGTCTAACCCAATGGTGCTTAGCCTTGGCTGTGCATTGGAGTCATCTGGGACACTAATGTCAACATGCCAGGTTGTGGCCTGGGCACTAATGGTTTACGTGATATGTACCTGAGGCTTGATCCAGCCCCGATTAATTATCAGAGACTTCAGATGGATGCATATGTGTACAACAGTATATGTGTGGTGGAGAGGGAGCTGTGAGGCTCAGACAGGACCAACCATTTACCCAAACTCACACTGGAAGATGATAACCAAGGAAGACCTGGGCTCAGGCCAGCTGCTCATAAGACACTGTATCTCCTTCTACAAACCAGAGCCCAGGAAGACAAGCCTTACTATATTTCACTTTAATAAGGATGGAACCTGGTCCAGTCGGGGCCTCTTCAGTGATGGGCTAGGAGCCTCAATGGTCATTACTAGGGCTGTAAGTCAATCTCTTTATCCAAATCCTAGGCAGCAATTTAGAAAATTTAATTAAAGGGGGAGAAATGGGGACACCTCAAGTTCCCTGCCTCCTCTTAGAATGAGTGAAATACACAGGCTATAAATGGAGGTGCTGTCGGAGACGCAGCTCTGATGTTTTATTGCCAAGTTTTATTCGCTGATGTAAACGTAATCGCTGGCAACTGTAGTTCTATTAATGTACATATTTCCACACACCCAGGTCCCTGCCTGCCCCACCCTCACCTCTGGGCTGCTTCACCCACCTCCCAGGTCAGCCTTGGTGCTGTGTTAGGCATGTTGGTGCCAAGTTTGGATTTCCCTGCTGGTTTCATGCCCTCCCGTGGCAGATAAGGCTTTAATAGAATTCCATTGCTCCTCTGAGCTCAGTAATGCATTCTAGAAATTAGGCAGTTATATCCTAAAGCCATTGTTCCCCCTTACAAATGGGCTCCCTCAAAGCCAGTGACCGTGGGGTCTCGATAAGCTCCCATGAAACCTTGCTCCCATGTTATTGGTGTGTGCAAGGTGCTGCTCTGCCTTACATTGTTCATTGTTAGGTCCTGATACATTTAAGTCGTTTCCCCATGAATCAGGCTGCTCAGGTATTTCCCCCCCTCATGACATTGATAGATGAGGGAGAGGAAGCCATTTAGACGGTGCTCTATAGGGCCCTGGCCCGCACGGTGAATGATTTCCAATGCCTAGTTTAATTTATTTTTAAATGAAATTTGTTATTGATTCTGGATTAAAAGGACAAATCTTACGGCTGTTACCACTGACAGAGCCACAGTACTCAAATGACACCTTCCAAGGAGGGGAGGGAGGGTGGCCTCTCAGAGTCAAGGGGAGGGTGGAGACTCTCCAGTGAGCTCTGCTGACTTGGTACAAGATCCCCTGCTTGGAGCAACTTCAAGATGAGCACCCTTCCAGCTAAAGAACGTGCTCACCTTCCAAGCCTCATTTGCTTAAGGGAAATGGCCATGATATTTGCCTCCCATCATCTATATGAATGCTGGATGCTTGCTTAGTTACCTCCAGGGACAGGAGACTCTGTCTGTCTCCTGGAGCCCAGTGACTGATTAGGATGCCTTGCTCTGATGGATTCCCAGAGTCTTTTTTGGGACAGTGTGGTTACCTTCTGCCTCACCTCACTCAGTTGTTACAGGGTCTGCAGTTTGCATTGGGATCAGGGAGGCCGACAAGAGACAGTTACACAAGGAAGGCCTGTAGACTGGGGATTTGTTCTTTACATCTGGCTCTGCCAGTCACACGTGCACCTGGCACAGGTGACTTCATCTCCCTGAGCCTCAGTCCCCTCAGCTTTGAAGGAAAAATATTGACCTCAGGAATCATGAATGTGAATAATGGAGCCTGGTACAGTCGGGGCCACTCCCAGGATGGACCAGGAACATTGATGGCCATTACTGAAGCTCTATGTCATCCTTTCTCCAAATTTTGGATAGCAAATTAGAAAATATAATTACAAAGGAAGAAACAGGACACATTGAGTTCCCCATGGGGAACCCCTCAGGCCTTGAAGATTTGAGTAGGATTTGTAAATGGTAAAGCACTGTTAAAGTAGGTGCTGTAAGAAATGCAAGTTGAACAACAGGACACACTGGGAAGGCCTGAGATGGGATCAGGGCTGGGACCTTGTTCTATGAAGTGTGTGACTCTAAGGAAGCCACTGGCCCTCCTTGATTCTTCCTTGCAAAGCCGCAGTGAGGGTGGATAGCTGAAGCTGCTCACATCTTCCCGAGAGCCTGGTCTCTGCAGCCTAGACCAACGCACTTCTAGTATCAACTTGCTTCGGACAATTAATTCACCCTTTCTGAGTCTTGGTTTCCTCATCTGCAGCTGACAGTGACATGTATTTCCTAGGTGCAGGCACTGTTCTAAGTGCTGTCCATGTGGGAACTGATTTAATCCTCAAAAACGATCTTGTGAGAGGGTAATATTATTATCCTTATATTAAAGACAAAGAAATTGAAGCAGAAAAATGAAATGACCTGTCTATGGTAGCAGAGCTAGCAAGGGGCAGCATTTGAAACTTAGGGTGTGGCTCTAGGACTCAGTATTTTTAATCTGTGTGTGTGTGTGTGTGTGTGTGTGTGTGTGTGTGTGCATGCATACCACAGCTCATGTATGAAAGTCAGAGGGCAAGCCCTGGTATCAGTCACCTTCCACCTCTTTCGGGACAGAGTTTCTTGCTGTTCAACACTGCACACCAGGCTAGCTGACCAATAAGCCTCCAGGGTTTCTCATGTTCCACCTCGATTCTAGCTGTAGGAATGCTGGGTTTGCAGAAGCATGCTATCAAAGGAAGTCTTACATGGGTTCCAGGGATCTTTACTCAGGTTCTCTTGCCTACTTAGTTCCCAGAGTCCACTCTTTACAACCAACATCTTGCCTATGTGGCCTAATTTTCTAGGAGACAAGTGGGATGTTTAGGTTATTTTGCACAGTGTTGTATCTGCCACGATGACACAGAGGATAGGAGACTGGGAAAAGGTAGAAGGTGTTTCTTAGGAACTTAGGCTGAATTTTGAGGGACTCAGTGACACAGTGAAGCTGGATATGGTGACGCATGCCACCTCTGATACCAGGACTGGGTAGGTAGAAGCAGGAGGACCAAGAGTTCAAGACCAGCTTCAGCTATACAGTGAATTAAAGGCGAGCTTGGGTACATGAAGCACTCTAACAACAAACAAACAGATAACCAGCCAGAAAACAAATAAATAAAGATTTAAAATACAGAGGTCTTGAGAAACGATGACTTTTTGTCCCTTTGTTGTATCCTCTCTCTCTCTCTCTCTCTCTCTCTCTCGTGTGTGTGTGTTTGTGTGTGTAATTTTTAAATGTATTTATTTGTTTCCAGTCTACGTTAAGAGAAGAAAGCCCAGATTTGAGTCCCATTTCTGCCACTACAGTGTTCTGGAAAGGCCTCACAGTCAGCCTCTGCACTAGTGAGAAAATCCCGAGGATCTGTCCTTGGTGCTGAAAGGGCTCTTGGTGGGGATATCCGTGGTTCTGCAATGGTGCGCAGCACGGGGCAGGAGGAGGGTGCAAGGTCTTGAAGAAGCTGTATTGTTCCTGGTGATCACAGTGTGCTATCCACCGTAACCTCTGAAAAGAGGCTCAGGAAGACAGAATTAAGGCAGCCTGCACAATGTGTCCCTCTGCTTCTGAACTCTCTCAAACTTTAGGTACTGTGCGCCCTGCTGGCTATTGAACCCCTGTGGTGCTGTGTGGGGAACGGGATTTCTGTCCACGGTGCTGACCCCTCGCATCTATGCGCCCAGGCGCTGTCCGCGGTACTTAAGGGATGGAGGGAGAAGGATGTCGTTCTTGGCAACGCTGAAAATCATGCCTGCGAAAGAATAAGAGTAGAAGGGACCCATCCCGAGGTCTAGGGCCTTGCGCCAGATTTTCACAGGATTCAGAGAAAACTATCTGGTGAAAGGGGCTTCTTTTTAAAATGAGTCCAAACCTCCACAGCCCCAGAAAAAGAAAGGGTAGAGGAAGGAATCGGAATTGGACAGCCGCTCTTGAGAATGAAAGAAGCTTCATGCTTTATGGACAAACACACGCGCGCGCGCGAGCGCGTGCACACACACACACACACACACACACAAACACACACCCCTCCATCTAGACTCTTTCGTCTAGGGAGAGCCTTACAGTCCAGAAGGGGGCGATCCAGTTCACTGCGAAGAGCCCCAACACCTTTACGCTAGGAGCCCCATTAACTGGCTAGCCTCACTCTCCTGTTGTGGAGACACAGAAAACTGAGTCCCAGAGAGGGAAACCACAACGACAATCACAGAGGGGGTGTGTGGAGGCCGCGATGCTCCCCCACTTTACACACTTAACTCCCAAGATCCTCACTACTGCTTTTGGAGGTAGCTTCTGTCCCCATTTCTCAGACGAAGACCTTGAGGTGCAGACAGTAGGGTCTACGCGTGATCACACGAGGAGTCTAAGGCTGCCAGAGAGTTAACCAGCTCACTGTGTCTCGACCCCGGTTCCCCCTCCACCCCTGTCCTCCTGATCTGCAGCCTCCATGACCCTGGCCCCGGCACCGCCCAGCTGGCAAAGTTGAGCGGTCTCTCCAGCGCGCGGATCTGGCGGCAGGTGGGAGGCTTTGCCCCCTATTCCCGGCGATTAGATTTCTGTTCGCAACACCCTAGTGTTCCTCCCTACGGGGGATCGGGCCCCCAGGTGGCCTCCAGAGCCCAGGCCTGCCCCACCCCCGCTCCCGCGCGGGAGGCCAGTTGCGAGTACCGCTTTAAAAATCCCAGCCTGGGCAAAACTTTGATGATAAATCAAGCTGCGGATCCCTCCGCCGCCGCCGGCTCAGGGCGGGGAGCGAGGGGGAGGGCGGGTGCGCGGCGGCACGGAGTGGCCTTCCGCGCAAGCGAAGAGTCCCGCAGTCGGAGGCGGCGGGCAGGGCGTGCGCTCGCTGCCTGCAGCCGGGGCCGGGCCGGGGCCAGCGGAAGAAGGCGGCGGCGGCGGCGGCGCCGGGCAGGACACGGCGGGCGCGGGCTCTGCAGGCTGCGGAGCCCCGATGTAAGGCGGCGGCGCCCCCGGCCGGAGCGCGCAGCATGGGGGCCCCGCTGGCCGCGGCGCTGGGCGCCCTCCACTATCTGGCACTTTTCCTGCAACTCGGTGGCGCCACGAGGCCCGCGGGCCATGCGCCCTGGGACAACCACGTTTCTGGACATGGTGAGTTCGCGTGCCGCCCCCACGGACTTCCCCAGTGAACCCCACCCCGGCCGCAGACGCTCCAACTTGGCGGTTGCGGGGCTCGAACCTGAGCCCACAGAGACCGCGGCCCGGAGTGCTCAGACGCCCCCTGCTGGGGCTAGGGACCCACCCTGGTCCCCATCCTTGCCAGCGCTGTTAAGGAGGGACCCCGAGCGCACCCCAGCTCTCGCCCCAGTTCATAGAGAACCTTCACGCGCGCGCGCACACACTCACACGGATACACACACCTCCGCGACGACACAGATGTCTCCAGCCACGGACACACTCAGCTACGCTCACTGCATCCCACACTCACAACTCCACACACACCCCTCTGAGCCTCTCCACGCTGGTAAATACACTTGTGCCCACTATGCACACGCATCAGACACTGGCTGGTGGCTCACCCTGCCAGCTGGCACCCAGGCACACATGCTTCGCTTCGCCACAACTCTTGCCTGTCTGTCTGCAGACAGGGATACACATGCACGCACACACTTTGCCCACCCACTCTTCTCTGCCCCGATGCCTTTCTCCTTTGTGGGTTTAATGCTGAAGCTGTTCTCATCTCCTTCATCTAGATTTATCCTTTCCACCGCTAGGAATGGTACTAAGGGACAGCAGATGCTGTTGCTTGAGACCTGCTAGCCTGGGTGGCAGCCTTCTTTGCCATGTGGGTGGCATCCCAGGAATGAGGGCGATGGAGGGTGATGAAGAGATGGGGGTGGAGAGCTGAGATACACTGAAGTAGTTGAGGTCACTCTTTCTAGCCAGAGGCAGAGAGTGAAGATGAATATAGGGTACTTTTGTTTGTCTCTGGGGGTGAGCAGGAAAACCCTGCATCCTTCTCAGGGTACCCCCATCTCACCCTTGCCCCCAGAGGACTGAAATATTGAACCTCAACTACAGCATTGTGGGATCACGGAGCAAGTGAGTGTTCCCAGTTCTGCCTGTCCAACTGTCTGAAGCTTCTTCCGTCCCCATGGGAGCCCAAGTTGGCAGCAGAGTTGGGTGGTGTGAGCCAGGCAGCTGTGGAGGCTCCCAGCCTCTGAGCCACCGTTGCGTTGTGGGGCAAGAATGAATGAAAGCCGAGAAGACCCTGCTCCCTTCCCCCAGCGGAGTCTGCAGCCCCCATGCTGAGTTCCATGTATCCAGGCTGGAGGAGGTTTGAACAAAGGGCTGAGGACCAGATGATTTATTCTAGTGGGAATGAGTGCAGGGGTGTGTTCAGGGGCCTAGATACCCAGGGAAAGCCTTTCACAGGTGTGCTACATGAATGGGGTTTCTCCAGGGAGAGGGGTTTTCAAAGCTATGCTCAGGATCCCTGCTTCTAGGGAAGCTGGGGATCCCTGTACCTACACCTCACTATGTTTGACAGTAATCTATCTCTCAGTGCATTCCCATACCTTTGTGTCTGTCATGATTTCTGCTGACCTGGCTGGACCGGCAGTAAATTGGGAGAGGACTATTTTGATGCTCTACTTACAGATGGGACATCAAGGCTCAGAGAGGTTACAGGAGTTGCCCAAGGTCACACAGTGAGAGAGTGGCTGAGCCAAGGCTGGCTCCAGGGTCTGCCAGGCGAAGCAGCGCTTTGTCCAGAGCATTCATCTCCCTGTCACATTCCTTCTCACTCAGGGGGAACTGGGAATTCCTTCTTTCTCTTTTCTCTCTCCTCCTTGCCCAGCTCATATCCTTGGCACTGTCAAAACTTACACCAGGAGGCTTCTCTGAGAACGGCTTCCCTTTCTGAGTCTGAGATCCCTTGAGATACGAACATGGAAATGAGGCTTAAAGTCATTCTCTCTTTGGGGTACCAGACCCCAGGATTTGGGTCATTCTTGAGCAAGCAGGTTCTTCCCTTTGTGTAACAGTCTCCTCCTGCCCCCTGGTGCCAGCTCTGCTGAGGAGGTCACAGCCTCACTGTAGCCTCCACTCTAGACTAATTCCCAAAGGCCCAGGGGAGATGCTGGGAGCAAAGGGACCTGCTGCTGGGAATCTGACCCCCTCCTGTGTCTCTGCCTAAATCAGTTACTCATTGGGACCTCTTGCTCTGTCCCTCAAGAAATGGCCCAGCTGCTTTGCAGGGGCCAGGTTGCCTTCTCGACATTGCCAGATTCAAAGTCACCAAGTAGTGACCGCTAAGGAGTCCCACAGCTGCCCCTCTGCCGGGCCCAGCACCCTGTCACCACAGGAAGGGTCTGGAGCCACTCACTTAATCACAAAAAGAAACAGTTATTAATGATAGTGAGACGCAGCGAATAAGTGGGTCATGTCTAATAAGCCATTTGTGTTCAGGAGGAGAATACCAATTTGATAAAAGCTGTGTGTGCTGAAAAAGCCCGAAATTGCTGTTTAGCAGATTGGAGCCTGATCGTTTCATTATTCCTGGGCTCCTTGTGTCCTTAGCTGATTCAGGGAATATGGCCAGGTCAGGAGGGTGTCTGTGGGTTTGGGCTAAAGGGTTGGGGTAGAAGCAAGGATTCCTGGGGTCAAGCCCCTGAGACCAAACTGCTTAGCCTGGTGACAGCTCATGGCTCCAGCTCCATGTGAGTCCTGCCCAGCCACCAGCTATTATTACCTTGCACCTGTCTGTCCCCAGAGCTGTCACAGGGAATGCCTGTGACCAGGTCAGCAAGGATGTCTGTTTACTCCTCATCTCCCTTCCACATTCATTCAAGCCCCTTCAAAGCAAGCTTTGCAAAGGCTCACACAATGGGTGGTGCCTGGCTCTAAGAAGGTACCCCAGATCCCAGCGCTCGGAGGCTGGATGGGGAGACTCATGCTTCCTACATGGTAACAGCAGTTGCTTTGCCATGCCTCATAAGAAAGGACCAGCTTCTTGCTGTGCCCCCCCTGGGCCCCCCCCCAGGAAAGGCGGCTACAGTGTATGGAATGGAATGCTGACTATGTGTTCTAGGTGCCCCAGGCCTCCTGCTACTGTGAACTCATGCAGGCTGGTCTCATTTGTGTGAGACAGGCATTAGATACTCAAGGAAATTGAGTTCAGAGAGTCAACAACTTACCCAAGGTCACAGAGCCTGTACAGAGCCTGGGAAGCCAGATTCAGAATGAAGGTATGCAGGTGTCCTCTTGAGGCTGGCCTTTGGGCATGCTCAGTTCAGGCCTGGAATAAACTAACTACACTAGTTAGGCCCTCAGCTTCCCAGAGAACTGGTAAAGCAGTGCATTTCACTAGGAGGGACCAGAAGCTTGAGAAGGTGGTAGATCTTGCTGGAGTCCACATCTGAGCTTCCTATGCTTTTTCTGGGTAAGGACAGGATGGTGGAAACTTTGTGAAGACATTTATAGGCCCTAGTCTGAGCACACCAGTGTGTTGGTGATGATGTATATATACTGCCCTGCCCTCCCTCCCTCCTTCTTCCCTTTTTCTTCTTTCTCTCCATGTGTTTATTTTGTGGGGGTGTGCATGTAGAGGTCCCAGGAAACATACAGGACTTGCTTTTCTCCCTCCAGCATATGAGAGCCATGAGATTTGAACTGAGGTTGTCAGATTTGGTGGCAGGCGCCTGCCTTTACCCACCCAGGCATCTCAAGCTCCCTTCTTTTGGTTGTGCTGGGGATCAACCCCGGGGCCTTGTACCAGCCTGACAAGAGCGCTCCCCTCCCGCTGACCCGCACTTCAGTCCTCACCCTCCATCTGCATTTTAATGAGCTCTTAGGCGAATCTTGGCATCTGGAGACAGGGATCCTTGCTGTAAATAGTCACCCATACCTGCTGGAGAATGTAGAGGGGAATCACCAAGTACTGGGGATTCCTAAGGAGGTATGATCTAGACAGTGAAGGCTCACAAGCCTATTGCAGCACGCGGTCCCCAACCCAGCTCAGTACAGTCAATTATTAATGCCCCTGGTGTAGACAAAAACCCCAGCTTGGCCGGGCGCTTAGTCCAATGAGTGATTGCTGGTCTGAGGTTCTCTGCATTGCTGGGAAAAAAGCAGTAGGATGCCCTGGAGGAGGGCCTCAGGGCCATTTGACATGCAGCTTGTACTCTGAAAAGTCGTCTATGGCCTGTCTGGGTTCCTTCCCTAACTGTTAGTAACTCACCATCCATAAGCCTCTGGTTTGGTGACTGAATGACTGAGGAAAATTGAATCTTGTCTCCTGAAGGTTAGGATGTTAGAAGTGTGTGTTCTCCTTTGTCTCCTGCACTGGTGATTATATCATCAATTACTCTCATAAATAGTCAGCCTAGGCTGAGGGCCTCCCGGCCTCCTGTGGGAAATTGGCCCTCAGAAATGATTTTCCTCAAGACCTTCACACCACTTGCTTTTGACACCTTGCCTATCAGCAGACTCTTGGGGCCTTTTTCTGCCAAACGGGAGCTACAGGTGGCCTCTTGGACTCTGCTCCTTGCTCTAAGGACAGCAGGGTAGTGGGGTGTTTCCTTGTGGCATGCAGGAAGATAGTAAGACAACCTGAAAAACAGAACCAAACCCAAAATATATTTTTTTAAAAATTGGAAGGAAGGAAGGGAGCAGGATGGGGGGAGGGGAGACAGGTGACCTGTCTCAAGCCTGTTTCCAGGTGCTCAGCCATCCTCTGAGACTTTGGGGTCCAACTGACAGCTGGAAGGGTTATGGAAAGGACACCTCAGACCAGCTCAGGGGAGTACAGGGGATGATGGATGATCTGAGGTTCAAATTCTCGCACTTGCTCCATCCACATTAATATATCTTAAAAACACTGAAATAAATATCACAAGGGATCCATGTTTGCAGTAAAAGCCTTATGGAACTGGAGTGTCCTCAAGGCTGCTGGCCACAGCAAAGGCAGGATGGGACTTCACCTTTCAGTGGGAAGCCTGAGCCCAGCCCCTGGGCGCCAATGGAATGTTTGCCAGGTGGGTGACGAGATGCAAGTGGGCTTCTCCCTGATCTGGTGGCACATCAGAAAAATGGACAGAAAGCTAAACCAGAGAAGCTACCCACCCATCACAGTGACCATCTGTGATATAGGGTCAGCACCCACCTGCTGGCTCCCTGTGGTGCCCAATATCCTGGAAAAGAAAGGCAGGAGGCTGAACCTGCTGCTTTTCCTCAAGGCCCCTCCTACAGCTGAGTATCATGCCCCCACCCCCTCACCCCTGTCCTGAGTTCCCTCAGTGGGATCTCTGGAGTCTCAGCTCAGCTCTACTTCACCCCTAAGTTTCTATCCCTCCCAAAGTCTCCCCAGGGCTTCAGCAAAACAGGACCTTTCCCTGAGAGATGGTCTTAGGCAGAGCCCAGACAAACCTCTTACATTTTAATAGTTATGCATTTATTTTAATGTGGGCTGGAAAATATAGCCAGCACATCAAAACTGTGATTTCACAGATATGATTGCTTAGGATGAGACTAACAGGGTATTAAAAATAGTGAGTTTGTTTATAGGAAGCCATTAAGAACATCATAGTACAGGTGGTACTCAGGCCTGGCAGTGGGCATCCAGAATACGAATGGGTAGCTTTGGGGGCAGGCCAGGGCTATACCTTGGTGGGAAATGCTGCCAAGTGTTAGGAGCTGTGCGTTCGTTTCCTTGACAGATATCAACTGAGCATCTGCTTTATGCCAGGCCATTTAGCTACTGGAGGCTATTAGTGAAGTGGACAGATAAGGTTCTTGCCATGGGTATTATAATGTAGCCACGGGCTGACTAGGGGAGGGTGGGAGTGGGGACAGAAAGCCCCCAGTGGGGACAGTGCTTGCCTCACCTAGGGACCACAGTAGGGTGGTTCTGGGTCTTCCCAGCCCACTGCGTTGGGGTGGGGACACTGGCCTGAGGCCTTGACTCCATCTCAGTGAAAAGCTCCAGTAGGAGAGGGCCAGGCAGATACCAATGGCATTGCCCAGCTCCCCTTGTCTCTGCCTTACTAGGTGGCTTGCCTGCCTTTCTCCGGGCCTCAGTTTCCCACTTGAACAATGTGGAGTTTGCTCCTAAATGCTAGGCTTCTAAAATCCCTCTGGAGCCTGTGCTTTGCCCAGAGTAGCAGATGTGGGTGGAATTGGAGGCTGAGGTCCCTCACAGTGTGAGGCTTAATCTTACAGTCCTTTCTCCTCACACTTTTCTCACCCAGTGACCATCACCACAGAATCAAGGGCATCCCCATTTCTCAGCCCAGGCTGCTGCAAGGAGGTTGGACACGTTACCTGGAGACACAAAGATGTGGTTGGGAATAGCCAGGCTCAGCCTGGGTGAAGCGTACAGAGCTGAGCTGCATTTTCCGCTGCTGCTTGGCTGCCAGCAGAGTGTGTAGGCAGCCCTGGTCCTGAACCTGACAGTGCCCTGGCTCACTGCCCTGGCTTGTGAGGCTGTCATTGGGGAGGGACTGCCAGGATACTGAGTGCTGTGTTCTGCCTGAAAGAACCCACAAGGCACTCAGCAGTCTCCGTCAGGCATTGTCAAGGAGAATGCTGGGGCCCTGTGAACATGTTTGTGTCTCTCCACCTGAGGATCTCAGCATAGAGAATGACGATTTTGCTTAACTGTGTGCCTGGAGTATATTTATTTGCTGTAGTTGGAGAGTGGGCAAGCTAGGAGAGAGTGTGGAAGGACCAGGTTGGGGCCCTCTGTTCTGTGGCCTTTCCTGTGCCCTCCATGGTACCCTTGGGAGGTTAGCTTAGAAGCTGAAAGGGGCCTTGGGGACCTACCAGCCTGGGGTCAGCAGTGCCACTTGCCATGTGCTGTGCCCACCATCTGCCTGGGTTCTTCTCTCTGGACTCACTTTCCCCTAGCGTTCTCAGTCACTTTCTCTGGGTCTCTGTCTCTCCAGATCTCTCTGTCTCTTTCTCTCCCTTTCTTTATGTCTTCTTCCATGTTCCCACTCCCCCGCCTGTTTCTTTCTCTGTCTGTATATGCATGCACACACATACGCACACACACCTCATCAAATGACAACTTAGAACCACACACACGTATTGCCTGATTCAGAAGCACCTACACACAGTGGGTGCTCAATAAATGTCAGCCGAGTGGGGAGACGAGAGAATGAATGAAGAGCCAGGGACCAGATGTGGAGGCTTGGAAGGCCTCAGCTTTCCAGACCAGTCAGTGGCTTCCACTTTCCTCCGTGATCACAGTCCTCTGAGTCTAATGAGAACCACCCACTACTGCCTCTGAAATATGAACCTGGTTTACTCAGACTTCTAAAGGGCTGTGGGAGACCCTAAATTCCATCTCTGGTTCCCCAGGGAAAGAGCCTCATCACTCCAGTAAGGAAATTTAGAGTTGTGTGGCCCTGTCTGGAAAAGCCAGCAGTGGCCAGAGCCTACAGAGCATGTTAAGACCTAGGTTCTGGTTCCTGAAGTGAGCTGTATTTTTCTCTTTGTGTCATTAGGGATCTAACCCAGGGCCTCACGTATGCGTGTGTGTATGTATGTATGTATGCGTGCATGCATGGTTGTATGCATGTGTGCACATGTATGGGGAGGCCAGAGGATCATCTTAGATATTTCTCCTCAGATGCAGCCCACCTTGCTTTTTTTGTTTGTTTGTTTGTTTGTTTTTGAGACAGGGTCTCCTATTGGCCTGATACTTACTCATTAGGACACGATGGCCAGGAAGCCCAAGGATTCCTCCCCAGCACTATAATAAGAAACACATGCCACCATGCCCAACCTTATGACACTGGAGATCAAACTCAAGTCCTTGGGCTTGCAAGGCATACCCTGAGCCATCTCTCCACATGCTCCAGTGAGAAGCTTTCTGAATGGGGAAGGCGTGGTCAGGCTGGTGCAGTGTGGGGAACAGGAGCTCAGGCTGGTGTGGGAGGCTGGAGGAAATGCCACCTTCCAGGAAGGCACTGGATATAGTTCGTGGGCTTTGTGGGATGCTGGTGCTGGCTCAGCATCTGGGGAAGGTGGCCATGTCAAGGATGAGGGAACTGGTGTATATGCATGTATATGTACATGGAGTGTATGTCCTCTCCCAGTTTACGCCTATACCAGGCTCCTCTTCCCTTGCAGACCTGTCCCGGGTGCCCTTCCCTGTCTGGCTCACTCCCATCCCCCTCTTCTGGCTCTCCTCCAGGTCCTCTGTGTGCCCAGTCACAGATACCCCTGACATCATTCTACATGCTTAGCTTGTAGATGAGGAAACTGAGGCTCTGAGAGGTATGATGGACCTGGGACCCCAGCCTGGCTTCCTCAGCATCCCCCTTGGGCTCCAGGAGTCTCTAGTGGTGCTAGATCTTCAGGCTAGGGTAAGAAGGCAGAAAGCATGCAGCCTGGTGTCTGTTTTGCTTTGTGAGGCTTTAAAAAAATCATTTCCGGCCTTGGAGACAGCAGCAATTACTGCCGGCTCGCTGGGGAGCTGTTTGCCGCCTGTCATCGGCCCCGGGAAAGGGTCCCTAATGGAGGCCCTGCGGCCAGAGCTCTCAGTAGTGGAAGCAGCACTCAAAACAAAGCCACACTAATGGTCTCTGGGCATTCAGGCCCAGAGAGGGAGGGGCAGGCTGATGCCCAAGAAAGGGCTGGAGCCGGGCTGAAGTCACCCAGTAGCCCTCTTAGGAGCCCAGACTCCCTGCAGGCAGGGATGCTTGCCTCTAGTTCATGGCATGCCTCTAGTTCTAGGACATGAACAGCAGAGGAGTCACGACCAGCGTGTCAGTATTCCTTGGAGCTAGTGTGGGCCTCACAAGCCCATATTGCAGATGGAGAAACAGAGGCACGGAAAATAGCCAAGGATTAGACTATGGTGAGAAAATGCAGTGGAAGTTTCAATCCTGGCCTGTCTGTTTTCAGGGCTCACATTGAATGCCATCTTGGGATTCTCAAGGCAGTTGGGCAGGGTGAGCAGGAGCTGTGATTAGGCAAACACGAGGTTCCCTGGGAGGGAACCAGGGGTAGCCCCACACCAGAGCCATCCTTCCTCTGCTTCTGCCAGCTGAGCTACCCAAGAGCACCCTGGGTGTGGGCCTCTGCAACTCATGTTTGCCTGGTTCCTTTTTGCTGCCCTTGACTCTCCGGGGTTTTTCTGGTTCTTCCACGTTCTACTTTCTTGGCTGCATCTAGGGCCAATGGTTCTCAAACTGTGGATCGCGACCCCATGGGATTTGTATATCAGATATTTACCTTACAATTCATACTAGTAGCAAAATTACAGTTTTGAAATAGCAACAAAATAATTTTATGTCTGGAGGGTCACCACATTATGAAAAAGTGTACTTAAGGACTGCAGTGTTAGGAAGGTTGGGAACCAGTAACCTAGGGTGGCCATCATCCTTGCCCCCTATTTTTGCCTGTTTTGCAGCAGGTAGGTGTATGTCTGGGCTTTTGAGTAATACCATGGGAACTCACATCTTGGGCCCCACTCATACCAGTGAGCCCACTAGCCATCAGGGCAAGGGTCCCCACTGGCTCTGCAGGATAGAGCCAGGGAGAGAAGAGAAACAATACAGGTAGCCTGCAGGACTCTGGCCTGCCTGGCTCCCTCCTGCTGCTCCTGGCGTTCCTCCCTGGGCCTCCCGCACCTGCCTGCTTCTCCCTCCCTGTGGCCTGCGTGGGAGGAGGAGGAGGCAGGAATTCCACTGGGGAAGCCTGATCAACTCCCACAATCCTGCAAGTGCCAGAATATTTTTGCTCTCCTTAAATCTCCCTAGATTTGTAATTCTACTGCCGTCTCCCTCGATGTGTGCTGGTGGCCTTGGGAAGCACCCTGCCCCAGCTGCTCTGTGCCTGCTCTGTGGGTGTATCATAGAGGCCTGGCAGGAAACATAAGCAGGCCCCTTCCTGCCCCATGCCTCAGTTTCTCCATATATAAGGAGAAGAGAGTGAGAAGAGCCACTTTTCTGGTTGTAGTAAGAATCAGATTAGAATTTTTATTGCATTAAAGAAACACTTGTAAGCTGGGTGTGGTGGCACATGCCTTCGGTCTCTTGGCATTGAGAAGCAGAGGCAGATGTATTTTTGTGAGTTCAAATCCACCCTAGTCTACAAAGAAAACTCCAGACCAACCAGACTACAAGGTGAGACCTTGTTTCAAGCAAGCAAATAAATAAGAAACACTTGTAGAACTAGAAAGATGGCTTGGCAGTTAAGAGCACTGGCTGCTCTTCCAAGGGAGGTGGGTTTGATTCCCAGTACCTACATGACAACTCACAGCTGTCTGTAACTCCAGGTCCAGGGGATCTGACATCCATAGCAAAACAGCAATGCACATAAAAACAAACAAACAAAAGAAACACTGGTAGCTGGAGACACAGTCCAGTTGATAGTGGGTTTGCCTAGCATATGCAGAGTCGCAGGTTTTACTCCCGGTACTACATAACCAAGCATGGTAGCCCACATCTGCACTCTCAGTACCTGGGAGACTGGTAGTAAGATCAATGTTCAAGGTCATCATCTTTGGCTTGGAGGTCAGCCTGGGAAGGAAAAAGGAAGAAAAAGAGAATGGACTGCTATGTAAAAAGTAATGAGGGCCAATGAGACAGCTTAGTGGGGTTAGGATGTCAGGTCTTACCCCCTACATCACTCCGAAGGTCCTACATGTGGAAGGAAAAAGAGCCAACTCCCCAAAGTTGTCCTCTGACTACACATGCGCCATGGCACAAGCCTCACCCCAACTCTCATACAAAATAAAATAAGTAAAAATCCAAAAAGAACAAACATAATGAAACACTGATACTCCCCTCCAGCCACTGCATTTAATGGAAGAAGCCAATCATGGAAGACACATCTTATTGTAGGAGTGTCTAGAACAGGCCAATCCAGATGTGTAGCTGCCGGGACTGTAGGAACGCAGAGGCAGGAGATTGTTACTGGTTCACGGCTTACTTTGGTGTGGTGGGACTGGAGGTGGGGGTGCTAGACAGCTGTGAGGGTTGTACAACATTGTGGGCCTCACAGCGTCTCTTCTTCTGTCAGTTTTCAGATGGTGAATTTTAAGTAAATTTCACTTCGGTTGAAAATAACTAGGGCTACTTAGGCA
This sequence comes from Sigmodon hispidus, assembly GCA_004025045.1. Taxonomy (NCBI): domain Eukaryota; kingdom Metazoa; phylum Chordata; class Mammalia; order Rodentia; family Cricetidae; genus Sigmodon; species Sigmodon hispidus. The sequence goes on from PVIH01003617.1 coordinate 122,610, forward strand.
TGGGAGCATGAGCCTTTGATCCCAGCACTGGCGAAGAAAGAAATAGCTCTCCTGGGTAGAAGCAGACCACCTTATTAGTTAGTGACAGTGTTATATCTCACAGCAACCTTTTGGACAGCTGCTGTCATTGCTCCCATTTTATAGATGGAAATATAGAAAAACTGAGGCACAGAATCACTGGGCACCTAGCATATGGTTAAGTATTCAAATCCACTCTCGTTGTGGTAACCTACACACACACATTAGGGTGGGAATAGACCCCACCTGGGTGAACATGCTCATGCCTAAACCTCATCAATAATTGATTCTATTAGAGAGCAGTGGGTGTTGAGGACACACCATGACCCACAGGCCAATGGCTTCTTCGCCTTCAGTAATTTATTCCTCAAAAGCCTTTAGCCGGTGAAGTGGGCAGAAACTGGAGCTCAGACCAGCCACACATTGGGCTGTTGCTTACACCTGACCTGGCAATCCTGGCTCCCCTTCCTTACCCTCCCTCAAGGTCCTCTTCTTACTGGGGCCAGTTCAGTCACAGTTGTGAGAAGCCCTAGGCTGCTGAGATGAGCTTGGCCTTGGGTCAGATGGGATGGGAGACAGCCACTGGGGTATTTACTATTCCTGTGCAGGAGGGGAGTGAGTGCCAGCAGGGATAGATCCGCTTTGAGATTCCCCCATTTCATTCAAAATTCATGCATTCCGTGTTCTGCTCCCTCCATGTCTGTTGCATCCACGTACCACATTCTCCTGTTTCTGGAGGAAAGCCAGCTCCTTGAGCATCACTGACCTGCTTGGAGAAGAACAGACCGAAGTGTCTCCTGCCCTGATTTTTGACTCATTTGTTCCAAGCACCCCAAATATCATAAAGTGAAGAGGACACAGAATGTCAATGCTGTTCAGATGGCAGTAATAGGCTCAGGTTTGTGGCACAGCCTCAGCCAGGCCTCTGAGGTCTAAGTATAAATTATGATACTAGACCAGTGAAATGGAAGCTGATCTGGAGGCTGGGGAGCTCATGGGTGCCCACACTTCAGGGGAACCTATGTCTCAAGCCCCTTTGGGTGGGAAAGAATGTCTATGTGGTCCCGCTCTCTACTTAGCCGAAAATGTCCTCTTGGCTTCTCTTCCCATCACCTGCCTCCCTGTTAGTGGAGCAAGCTAGAGAAAGAGGCAGGAGCCCATTGCAGCCTTGCTGGCTGGGATTTACTGATGCGGGCTGCTTCTGTGTTGATTTTTACAGTTTCCCTCTATCGATGGCAAGCAATGCTGATTTTCCATTTATGGCAGTAATAAAAGTCTCCTTTTAAGCTGAATTTATTTAAGTAAAATGGGAAAGATGCTTTGAAAATAAATATTAAGTAAATAATAGCGCCGGTGGTACAGGCACCCTGTGGAGAGATGGAGGCTGTCCTTAAAAGCTGGCTGTAGGAACCTGCTCGTAGCTGACTCTTGGCTACTCTGAGCCTCTGTTCATGGTGCAACCTCATGGGCATGACATCCAAGCTCATCCCCTCTGCTAAGAGCCTCCTCTGACTGTCCATGCTGATGCAGGCCTACCTTTCTCAGGATCCTCCAAACTCTGTGCCTCCTTCCAGAGTTCCCAGAGGGATGGGGGATGCTCTACTTCATGGCCAGTGAAAATTGTGCATGCCTAGAACAACTGTGCACAGCACCCACACCCAGCCTTAGCCTTTGTTCATACAGAGGTCCTTGACGTGTGTGTGTGTGTGTGTGTGTGTGTGTGTGTGTGTGTGTGTGTGTGTTCCCCTGTGGGCTCCTTGAAGGCTAGAGCTTTCTCCTAAGGAGGGAGTCATTCCTCCTACAAGCTCATCTTCCCACTAGGGCACACAGCACATTCCTTCAGCGCTGACAGGATCCCTCCCATCTGCTTCTCATAAGGAGCACACAGCTAAGTCGGTCTGGTCTGCCCATTCCTTCTGAGACATTCCCACGTTATACTCCTTCCCTCTCGGTGCAGGCAATCCATCAAGCTGAGTCCAACCCAGAGACACTGCGCTGTTCCCAGGGAGCAGGGGCTGGGGCTGGGACTGCCTCTGTCACCCCTCTCCACTTGCGGCTTCGCTTCAGGGACCGTAACCTTTCCCAAGAGAATGTAAAGATTGGAGAAGTAAACTGATCAGACCAAAATAGTACCTATTCCCACACCCCACACCCCTTCCCATCCCACCCCTACCCAGGGATGGACGTCAGGGGATACTGCTTTGGGCTAGGCATGGAGCAGGCTTCCTAGAATGGTCTCCAATGTGTCACACTTCCTTTGCTGAAAATAAGGGGAGCTATATAAAATGTCAATTTTGGTGAGGGAATTTCCCAGCCAGCTCTGGAGCTGTGTGAGCTGACCTTGTGTCCTCCTGCTCTGTGAACTCAGGTTCAGATGCTCCCTCTCTGAGCACCTGAACTCCGTGGTGATGGCTGATGACAGTCCACCTCACCACGTCTGAAGAAAGTAGGCTTTCTAGTGCAAGAACTGAGGTGTGAAATGGGTTTCCTGCCTTGTGCGCTGCAGCATAGGCTAGCCCTGATGATGCTGGGCTCCCTGAGCCTTGCTTTCTTAGGCAGGTTGAAAAGACTCAGCATGGATTCATGCCGGCTTACCATAGTAGCTGTGGTTAGTGTACTCCCAAGCATGGTGGAGTTCACTGAGCACCTGCTGTGTGCCTGGCACCATCCTGGTGGCCAGGAAGATGCAGGAAACAGCCTGGAATCACTGCTTTTAGGAGCTTGCACATCAGTTGGACAATGGAAATAGAGACAAGCCTGAAGACAGCGAGCTAGTGGAGCGGTCAGGAAAGCTATAAGCACTTGTGAGGAGCCCTCACGAGGAGGTGGCGGGAACCTAAAGCCCCGGAGTAGGAAGTGCAGTTCCAGTGTGGGGGCGTGTCCAGATACAAGCTGTGAAATGTTCACCCAGGGCCAGCTGCTATGATTTAGGGAAGCCATTGGGACCGTTTTAAAATGTAGTAAAATACTCAGAGCACACATTTGTCACATTGACTATTTTTAAGTGTGTAACTGGACAGTCAAAGTGTGTTCAGTCTGTGGAACTGCTGTCAGAACTATCTAGAAATTTTCTCAGTGCAGCCTGGCTCCGCCGTGACAGTACCTTTCCTACCGAGCACAGGCTGCTGAGAATGTGCCTGCTCTGGGGGTCTCGGTAAGGGAGACCCTGTACCTGTGTTTAGAAAATCAACTATATATACACACACCACACATATTCACACACTCACACACACACCCCATACCTACACATTCACACATATACATACCACATACATATACACACTACACCATTCATGCATTTATACACACATCATACACCAAACTCACACACTATAGACACACTCCACACCACACACATACACATATCCCACATCACACACACATACACACACCACAAACCACAACACCCCCATATCATATACTCACAATACATACATGATATGACATATATACACACATCACAGACCACAACATACCCCCACTCATATATCATACACACCACACACTTACACAGACATACACACTCACACATTAATACACCACACACACACCACACGACTACACACACCACACCCCTACACTCACACAGACATATACTACATACACATATATACTACAGACTACACACATACCCTATACTCACACATACACATATACCAAATACACATACACATACCACACACGTGTACATCACATACACTACACACTCACACATGTATACACACTCATATATTCATATGCAACATATACACACACACCACAGACCAAATGCATAACACACCTCACACTCACATACATATACTACATGCATACACACATACCACAAACCACATACACTATACTCACACAAATACATATACCACATACACACACAGACTACACACTACACACACTATACACACACACATACCATACACTAATATACACACACCACATACATACAAACATGCACACCACACACATACATACCCAGCAGAGCTCAGGTAGAAAGAAGAGACTCAGCACATCACCACCACCCAATACCCCTACTCTGGCCCTGCCCTGCCGGGTGACATCTCTTACTGAGCCACTTGAAACACTATGCTCCAGATCCTCTAGGGACAAAGCAGATCCAGGCTGAAAGCCAGCACTGGGCCTGGAAAAGGAACAGGAACTAAAGGGTGTGTATGTGTGTGTGAGTGTGTGTGGTGAGTGTGTATATAAGTGTATGCATGTGTGGTGTGTTTATGCATGATATGGGCTCAGAGTAAGAAGCAGGCTGGGCTGCCCATTTGTAGGTGGATGAGTTCCCCAGGTGTACAAGAGCCCAGTGGCTTCTGGAAGGTGGACCTTTGGAGCACAGAGGCCAGAACTGTTGGATGAGGAGCCACAGGTCACACCATGCACCGATACAGTTGCTACATGGCCATGTGACCTCATGAGGTGTTGAGGACGCATCTCTAGAGAGCTAGAGGTGAGAGGCGGGGTTACTGAGAACAGATGCTGTTTTGTGTAATTTTCTCAGCAGCCCATGAATTCTCCCCCTTTGCAGATAAAGAAACAGGCTTAGAGAGACAAAGAGGCTGGCCCAGGTCACACAGTGAGACCAAGCTGAAAGAGCTGAAGGCAAAGCCATATTATCTGGGTGGGCCAGCCCCTGCTGGAAGGGCCTCATGCTGAAGGACAGGACCGGCTTCAGTTTACTCCTATCTACCAGGAGCCGAAGTCTGGCTCAGCCAGGCCTCAGCACCAGTCCCTGCAGCCGATGCCCGATAGGGCCTGGGGTTAATCAGTGTATCGCTGCCCCAATTAACAGCAGAAAGACAGCTGATGTCACGGTCAATCGAGCCCCTTTTCCTTCTACAGAATCCTAATTTGTAGACACTGGGTTTAATTGTCTTCTTGGAGTTTTCCTGAGACTCAGCCAGGCAGGAGCAGGCCCCGGGGCTGGAAAATACAAATATCCTCCCTCCACAATCTATAATTACACTGGCCCTGGAGACGCACCGAGGCTTCAGGAGGCACCTGAGCTGGAAGGAACCTGGGAATGGTTAAGAGAGAGAGGGTTCATGTCTGAGACGCCCCTGGGAGGCAGAGGGCTGGCGGGAACAAGAGGGCTAGGCGCTTGGATGGACGTGTTCAGAGATGCTGGAGAGCAGGATCCCATTTTAAGTCTTCCAAAATTGGGTTCAGTTTAACCAGTGAAGTGAGACTCACTCTGTGACCTCGAGCAAGTTGCCTAACCTCTCTGAAGCCCAGCTTCATCTGAAAAGCAGGGACAATTAGGATAACTGTCCTGGAGGGGGATCGGGAACAACCATCTTGGGTACATGGCTGGCCAGATGTAGATCGAAAGTGCAGTTCCACGTAGATGTGGGTCACTTTTCTCAGCTCCCTTACTGTATGTCCCAGGTGGGTCAGAGAGTGTTGGAGACAAGGTCTGTGCAGCTCTGGGTGGATGACAGTATTCGGCCTGCAGTCATGCAGCGCACCCCCCATACCTGATTCTGCAGAACCCAGTGGGATCCCCACTCTGCCTTTGCTCCCACAGCTGGCTTGTTCCTCAGTTTCACTTCCGTTGTCAGACAGCGCCCCGCTCACCTCTTCTCTGAAGCTCTCCCAGATTGCCTCCTTCCTGAGGCCAGAGCCCAGCCTTAGGACACAAGCCATATTCCTCCTCTTGGACTCACCCCATCTTGTAAAAAGACAAACTGGTGCTCAACATGGGCAGAAATTCTGAGGTGAGGGCAGAGCAGTTAGTAGAGACAGGCTATAGGCTCCTGACTCCTGGCCCGGTGCTCTCAGGACACACACACACACACACACACACACACACACACACACACACACACACCGCCGCAGCCACATGGCTGTTTGGAGGTTCAGAACGTGCTTAGGTGACTGACAGCAGAACTTGGATGCCCTGTCATATGCACAGAGCCTACTTTCTCTACTTGTCTTTCTTTTTCTTAAAAAAAAAATATTTATTTAATGTACATTGGGCTTTACCTACATGTATGCCTGCATGATGGTGTCAGATCCCGTGGAAGCGGAGTTACAGACAGTTGTTAGCTGCCATGTGGATGCTGGGAGTTGAACTCCAGTCCTTTGGAAGAACAGCCAGTGCTCCTAACCTCTGAGCCATCTCTCCAGCCCCCCACTTGTCTTTCATTCACACATTCCCCTTCACTGTGAAGCTAGATGAGGAGTTCCAGGAGGCTTCACTGCACCCCGCCTTGGAGCCCCTGAAGAGTCTGAGGGGACCAGAGAAACCCTGGGCCAGAGCCCCTGTGGGGAGGGGAGCTGGCATGGATAGCCACAATAGCCTGATAGTCTTTCTTTGACCCCCATCTTAACCCTGCCCACTCTATGCTCAGGACGGTCTGTGAACTGGGGTTGAGATCAGGGGACAGCGCCTCAGGGAAGTCTTCCCGATGGCCTCAGACTGCTGTACTGATGAAGCAGAACTCCACCTGCCCTCCAGGGCTGCAAACTGGCCATCAGGGGTCACTCCCACTTATTTCATGTATCCAAGGCTAGCTTTGAACTCATCATGTAGCCAAGAGTGATCTTGAACTTCCAGTCTTCCTGCCTCCACTTCCAAGTGCTGGGATTACTGTTGTATGCCACTGTGCCCTGGCTATGCAGTGTGAGGGACCAAACACTGGTCCTCATGCATGCTAGGCCAGCATTGAAATGACTTAGCTTCACTTCCAGCCTTGGGCCACACCTTTGTAGAAAGAGCTCTCTAAGCAAAAAGCAACAAATGTCAGAGTATGGTAGACAATCTTTAATCCAAGCCCTCTGGAGGCCCAGGCAGGCGGATCTTTCTGAGTTACAGGCCAGCCAGGACTATATAGTGAGACCCCCTGTTAAACACAAAACAATCCCCCAAAGTAATGGATCCCCTAAGAAGTATGTGGCATCAGGGAGTGGAAATCTTGGGAGTCAGACTGGTCTTGGTACAAATTATGACTACTATAGTATGGGGAAGGATTGCATCTCAGCGTGGGGGAGGGGCATCTGCTCCCTCTAAATCATAAGGACAAGCAAGGGAGCTCATGCCTGCAATACATTTGCATAGTGTCCACCAAATACTGGCCCTGTGACTGGCCCAAACTGAGACATGCTCAGCTTTCCACTACTTCACATGCACACACACACACACAAAGGATGTAAATTAGTAACTCACCTTATCACAAATTGAAATAATATTTTTATGGTATTGATTTAAGTAAAATATATTATTACAATTAATTTTAGCTTTGTTTTTAACCTTTTTCATGGGAAACCAAAAAATGAAGTGTTCCTTATGACTCGTGATGTCATTTCGCTCTTCTGTGCATGGGTCTATTGGAAAGAGCTGTCGTAACCCATCACTGGGAGTCCAGTAGAGAGGTGACCTGCGGAGGGCCCTGTCCTGTGCTCTGGCCCACCCTAATACACAGGACAGGCCTATCTCAGGGACTCAAAAGACTGAGCCTGGTCTCACTGCCCCTGGCTGCTGGATGCCTTGACCATGATCTGCCTTCTCTGAGCCTAGTGAGAGGAACTGAAGACCTCCACTGAGCTAGCTGCTGCTCTGAAGAGGAGACAGACAAGGGGCTGTGACCAGAGAGACTAAACAGGGACATGCCACCCTTTGTCCTTCCTCCCATTTGGAGCCATAAGATCATCCTCACCTTCTCGTCTGTCCCAGGTAGCTCCAAGGCTACATCTCAGGCCTGACGTAGCCTTTCTTGCTACGGGTCTTACTTGCCTGCTCTGTGGGAGAGCAGGTGGTGCCTTTCTCTGATCTCTGAGGCTTAGGAGTAGCGTGTAGTATGGGTCACAGGTGAGCACCTCCACTGTCTCACCCCAGCAGCCTCACATCCCTGGCCATCCAGATGCATGGAGACACTTGCTCCAGGGCCCTACTGGCTTCTCCTGGTGGCAGGTTCTCAGTAACACCCTTGGATCCTGCTCTGCTTGGTGAGCAAGACTGGGAAAGACTTGACCACAAGGCTGGGGCAGGATCATCAGGTGTGGACCCTGAAGACCATTTTCTAGTCACTTGGAAACACTATCAACCTCCCACTGTGAACCAGGACTTTTCCTCATTGTGGATGATAGATACAGAGAGAGATACATACATATATATATACATACATACATACATCATACATACTACATACATACATATATACTACATACATATATACTATATACTACATACATCATACATACTACATACATATATACATCATACATACTACATACATACATCATACTACATACATACACACATAGATGATAAATACAGAGATAATAGGTAATAGAGGGGGGAGGGGAAGGAGAGGGAGCAATGGCTGTACCTCCTGGACAGACAGATAACACATCTGCTGTACCACACAAGACAGTAACTACCCCTGTACACAAATGGTTCTATTTAAGTGAATTAAAATAAAATTTAAAATCCAGATCCCACGTCCACTCAGAAAACCGTCACGAATGGTCGGTCACTGTGTTAGCTCACAGGCAGACCATTTTTTTCCCTCACAAGGGCTTCAGCTCCCAGCTTAGGGGAGATGCCATGAAAAGGTAGCAGGGTTGGGGCGCTTTGTGCTGTGTTAAAAACACCTCCAGCTGGAATTTTGTCTTTAAGGGAGCGTGAAGACACAGGGCCAGTGTGATGATGGTGGCTTGGCCCTGGAGCATGGGGCTGGAGTCTGGAGATCCTCTGGACCAGAACCACGGAGTTTTCTGAAGACCCAGTGTAGACTGTGAGGGTCGAGGCAGAGCCAGGGGTGACTTGAGACTGTGGGCTGAACATTTGTCACAGGCCCTGGGCCATGACCAGGAGGGCAAGTGTGATTGGCACTACTACCCTGAAGATCCTGTTTTCATCTACCCCAAACAGAGATACTCAGCTCTTAGGGTGACCACGGCACCTCACACCATCCTCATGACTCAAGCCGTGTTCTTTATCATAAGACAGGCCTCATTTATGTATCCAGGGCTAGCTAGCCCTTCTGCAGAGAAATGGGAAAGCTTTTTTTTTTTTTTTTTTTTTTTTTTTTTTCCATAAGAAGCTTTATAAGCCTTAGCCTGCTAGGCTTGCCCTCAGCCCAGAGATGTTGCTGAAGTGAAGCTCCGCCTCGGTACCTTGTGCAGAGAGCAAAGACAGTTGTCAAACCTCGCACTGTCCTGTGGAGGAGAGTGAGGTCACTGCCCCTTGATTGAGGGAACCACCTCTCCACTCAAGGCTCCCTCTTTACTGGGACAGGAGGCCCTCTGGAGATAGGGATGTTTGCCCCTTCGAGCTGGGCCTGGGGGACTGCATAGTCCGGGAGTGGGGGTTAATGGACTTCACACTCCTGGGGTGACCTGCGGTTGCTAGGTATCTACCATCTTCCTTCTGTGTGAGACAGTCTCCTGAGAGGAGAAAAAGACACTAACTGCATCTCAGAGAGTTTGGGGAGAAAGAACCAGAGCATATGGAGGGGAGGGGTGCTGGGCTTGTAAGACAGGGTGCAGCATGGTAACCTGGGCAGGGGGGTTGCTGCTGGCTCCTGGAACTGGTTGTTCTGAGACTTGGTGGAAGCTGGCCCCGCAGGAATGCCGGGTAGGGTGGCTGCCTCTCTCCTCTGCTCCCGACTCAGCACATTTGGAGCAGCCAAGCTGTGACCATTGAACAGAAAGTTGCTGAGGGCCCCACCAAAAGGTAACTTGGAGCTGAACTTTGATTGAGCACAGGAGCCAGGCAGGATGTAAGAGATATCCAGTGCAAAGGGAGCTGAGAGAAGAGACATGATCCCGGGCAGAGGAGGAGGAGTCTGGCAGAGCTCCCTGCCCAGGTCAAAGTGGTGTCTGGGTGCACCCCAGGGGAAGTGAGGACCTAAGGCTGGATTTGAGCTTGGAAGATGGTGGAGATAAGGTTCACAGGGCTGGGCACCAGGTAAGGGTGAACAGAAGAATCTGGAAGAATTAAAGTTGCAGCCTCCTTGCCTCTGGGCTTCCTGGTTCACTGTCAAGTCAGCCCTTCTGCATCACTCCGTTACCATGTCCTTCTCGGGCTCTAGGACAGTGTCTTGTCACACATGGCCACCCTGGGGCCAGGCTCCTGTTCCTGAGCTCTCCTCTGCCTCTTCCCCAAACAGCTCTTTTCACAGAGACGCCCCATGACATGACCGCTCGGACAGGCGAGGATGTGGAGATGGCCTGCTCCTTCCGAGGCAGTGGTTCCCCATCCTACTCACTGGAGATCCAGTGGTGGTACCTGCGTAACCACCGGGACTGGACTGACAAGCAGACATGGGCGTCCAACCAGGTAAGACCCTGGAGATGCTCTAGGGGCCTTAGGGAACTTTATGCCTGATGTCCTGTCCTCAGCCTTGCAGGTATTGTTCTTGCTGGGATAGGGCAGGTGATGACCAGAACAATCCCTGTTCTAGGCCCTTCCCTGGTATCAGGGAGACTGAGGCAAGAGGGATGGAACCTCCTTCAGGGTATGGGTGATGTGGTCTCAGGTCACTTCCTGTCACTTCTCCATGTCACACTGGTAGTATGTTTTTGTAAAGAGTCCTGCAGGCAGGACTGTGCTATTACACAGTTCATGCCAAGCACCCATGCTTACATGCAGACAGGCTCCGTGCACTAGGTCACAGCAGACACACTCAGCCCTCCACACGCGGTCTCCTGAGTCCACACAGCCACAGCCCCTGCCATGCTAAGGACATTTTTTTTTTCTAGGAAGTTGCACTTGTGGTCAGCAAAGCAGATAGAGGCATTCTTGACCCAGAGATAAGAGAGAGTGGCAAAAAAAATGACCTGCCCCCTCTCCCCTTGGCTGGATCATTGATGAGGCCCTGTGTTCCCATTGGGAGGCTCAGGTGTAGCAAAAATCATTGTCTGGCTCCCTTACCCAACCCCTCAACCTTCCCTCCCAACTAAGTCAAATATGCTTCCATTATGCTCCAGGTCTGCTTTCAGGGACACCTTCTGCGACAGTGACATCCCACACGTATGTCTGTGTAGCAGCACAAATATATATACATACCCACATGAACACGTGTGTACACACTTTCATGTACACACACACATATACACACACCCTCTTAATACAAGTCCATGGCAAACTGACTTGATTACGGGGGTAGCAAGTCACCCATATGTCAGCCTGCCACAATATGGAAGAGTCCTGTGTCTAAAGGAAACTCTTAGGGAAGGAGTTTGGGGTATTTGGGGGCATTCATGGTGTTCTCAGGTATTTGCCTACAGGACAGGATGGGGATCCAACCATATCTGCTATAAATATACATTCAGGTTCAAACATACAACTTTACCAGTACATTTCCAGATGGAAAGTGGGCACAGACTTCTAGGGATGTGTAACTCACTTTTCACATTTGTATGTGCACACAGTCACAGGGCCATTATAGCCAAACATCCTCATGAGTCCAAATGTCTGGCTCTGTGGCTAGTGTTCCAAGCACCTCCTTCACCTGCCTTGGCTGCCCTCTCCTGCCTTGCCAGTGGACACAGAGCTGAGGTATCCCAATTCCAGACCCTGTGACCTCTAACTTGAATCTTACTTTTTATAAAATGTATTTATTTATTAGTTTAGCTGCATGTGTATCCCTGAGTGTATGTATGCGCACCATGTGAGCGCAAGTACCTGTGGAGACCAGAAGGGGGCACTGGATTCCTTGGAGCTGGGGACTGGGCACTAAGCTTGGGTCGTCTGGAAGAGCACCAAGTGTTCTTCAGCCATCTCACCAGCCTTCATTTTGTTTCTAACTATTGTTCTTAAATTTGACTAGAATCTCTCCAGCCTTCATTTTTTTCTTTTACTATCATTTTTAAACTTGACTAGAATGTGTGTAAGTGTTTCTATGAGCAGGATTCAGGGTGACATTTCCACAGCTATACACATTGTGCACTGATGAAATCCAGAATCCTTGACCATGATCCTAACCGTCCTCTGTCTTCATGGTGTTATTTCCCACCCCCACCCCTGGCTAACACTTTGTCTCTGCTCTCTGTTCTCCCTCTCTGGACAGCTAAAAGCTTCTCAGCAGGAGGATTCGGGGAAGGACGCCACTAAAATAAGTGTGAGTTTTGATAATGACTTTCCACAAATGTTCTAATGGAAGATGCAGTTGTTTAAAAAAATTATTTTTGTCTATTTCAGCAGGGAACTTGGGCAAGAAAATGGAGGAAGTGGAGGAGGATTGGGAGGTGCCCCAGCTTGGTTGGGGGGTTTGTTTTACTAGGTCTTTTTGCCAGAGATTTCTCAAGTTCATTGAATGACAGGCAGGAGAAATGACGGGAGAGACGAGATGAATTCTTCCCTGGCGGGCCAAGGCCAGGTATGTCTCCATGGTGTTCCGTGCCTCACTCGGCCTCATTTGTCATTGGAAAGCTACCAGACCTCAGGAGGCTGAGTGGGCAATTTTTTTGGCTCACCATGACTGATGCTGGAGCATCTCAGGGTCCCGGGGTGTGACTTCCAGGAGTAGAAACTCCAGGACTGGCTAGCTTAGGCACCCACTCATTATTTGTGGCCATGGTGGGCAGAGAAGGCCAAGCATCTGTTCATTTTATAGCCTGGGCAGCTGAGGCTGGAGAGTATCTGTAGTGTGGCTAGTGTGCTGAGCCTCTTGCCCTCTGTCAAAGCCCAGGGATGCCAGGGAACTGTGACAGGTACCGTGGGGTGGAGTGCCTAAAGCAGCCTGGGAGAGACACGCACTGTCAAGAAAGAAGATGAAACGGGGAAAGAACATGAGGCAGAGGGGACTATTCTGGGCATGCGTGTGGCCGCAGGACTGCGCTGGGTTATTGGAAGTTCCAGCAGCACCCCCTCGGTGCAGGCACCCCAGGACAGTTATGAAATGAGTAGGGGCAACCCCCCTCTTTTGGCTGGGTCTCCCACGACTTCTTAGGGACTGTAGGGGGAACTCCGGCGCTCCCCGCTTCCCCTCACCAGTTAGACACAGTACAAGGGAAGCTGTGCTCCTGAAACAAGGGTTGCAGCAGAGAGAGTCCACCAGGGCAAGCAAGGGCACCATGGTCAGGAGGCCAGGGAGGAGGAGGAGGATGAGGAGGCTCCTTCAGCCACTCAGGGGAGGGGCTAGAAACTGAGACTGGATGGGATCACAACATTCCTGATATTATGGCCAGACAAGGGAATTGCAGCTGATCACAGTTTAAGGCGGCCAGCCCTGATCTCCTGCCCTCAGCCAAGGGCATGTTCCTGTTTCAGGTCCCATTTCTTACCTCTACACCCATCAGACTCCCAGCAGAGATCTCTAGATGTATAAAAACACTCCCCCCCCACCCCAGGACATACCCTCTGCCTTGATTGTGTCCCATTTGTGAGCGGCTCTGTGTTCTGGCAAATATGGAATTATCTAATTGATTGAGAGGATTATAATTCCAAGCTGCTAGCCTCATGAGAGGGGAAAGCAATGCTAATTAGTTAAATAAAATAAATGTTCTCTGTGGGAGTGTGAAGTCACCCCAGTCCATCCCCATAATCCTCATACCAGCTGGGGCTTCCGCGTCTGGTACCAGGCCCAGCTTTTTACACAGTCATACAAGCCAGCATTCCTAAACACACAGCAGAGCAGACCACACCCAAAGGCAGACCCACAGCTTGGGTTTTTAATGTCTTAAGAGATGATACATGGGAGGGGGAAGAGACCTTGAATAAGGATATACAGGGATGGAAAAAAAATTCAGAGGGAAAGCAGAATACAAAGAAATATATGTGTAGCAATCTTAAAAAAAAAAAAAAAAAAAAAAGAGATGATACAAACTTTTCCTCTTAGCTTTCAAGGTTTGGCGACTATTCTGCCATGCGCAGGCTCATCTCTTCCCTACCACCCCTGGGCCTTTGCATAGGCTGGGCTCTCTGCTAACTATCTATTCCTAGCTCTCCTTTCATTGCTGAGTTGAGGGAGGTTCCCTGGGCCCAGTTACAGTTTCACCTTCCCCTTCCCTGCTGGCTAAAATGTTTCACCTGTCATTATCTACCCCTGGATTACTTCTTGCCAATCTCCCCCAGAGACAGTAGACCCAGGATAATTATAGTTCACTGTTACATTTCCATGAACCAACATAGAGCCTGGCACATATTAAGTGCCCAGTTAATATTTCCTGATTACTACCCATCTCACACATACTCAAACCAATGTATATGTAAACATGACTGTATATATGGGTGTTAGCATGATATGACTTGATTTTGTTTATGTGCTTATGTGTCCAGACAATAGTGTAGGGACTCATGTGGGAACCACAGGGACCCAGAAGATCCAGACCTCATTTTCTCACGTCCAAAGGCCAAATTTTCTGAACTAGCTCTCCAGCTTTAGCTGTTGAGGCATCTCTGGGCCTTTGATGAATCACTAAGTGAGCTGTAGGCCAGGCAGTGTCAGGGCCTGTGGGAGACTTGGCTTCAGGTGGTAGTGGGAAACACTTCAGGACCTGTGGAGCCTTCTGTGAAGCCCTACAGAGGTCCAGACTTGGAGTTGGTAGTTGAGGATCCTGAGGATACTGTGGGGCTGGCACCTAGCATGCCAGGAGCTGAACTCTGGCTCTGCCTCCTCCCCATCTCTGTGTTGGTAATAAGATGGTATAAGAAAACTCTAGAAACCAGAATGAGCTTGTGCTGAAGGACCCAGTACTTACTTGTGGCCTGCAGATCTCCAGGCTACCATTCCACAAAGCTTAGGCTACCTGGTTACCAGCTATGTTAGAGTGCTGTTGTCTTGCTAATGCTCTCTGCATTAGGGGTTAATCCCTTACAGGTAAAGAGGGTGCTGAATTTCTGACTTAAGCTCCCCTATGGGGCAGGAAAAATGTCTCAGTGGGTAAAGGAGTTTGTCCCCCCCACCTGAGTTTGGCCCCTGGAACCACACAGTAGGAGAGAACTGAACCCCATGTGATCCTCTGACCTCCACATGTGTCAGAACAAGCAAATACCCATACAGTCATGCACTCATAAAAATTATTTTTTTTAAAAAAAAGTTCCCCCTTCCCTGGGTCTGTCAGGTGATGGCTGCAGTCACAATAGACAAGAAATTCTCCAGAGGGCCACAGTCACTTATGCCCTATCCCCAGGCCCTTGTGGAAAATGGGCATATATCCACTACTCCCAAGGGATAAAAGGGAACATAACATCTGCCATCACCACAGGAGAATGCCTGGTCTCTGAGAGCCTATGGCAGGGGCTTGATCTAGCTCAAGCTTGGGGACTCTCTGGAGCGCAGGACTGATGCCTCAGATCCCTCTGTGCTGTGCCAGGTGTGGGTGGGCCTTTGGGAAGATACTGGAAGAGGCTTTGTTGAGAACTCAGCTGGCAGAGTCAGGGGCTGCCCTGGCTCCTGCAGATGGTGGGGTCTGGATAGAACGGTGGGGTTTCACATGCACAGGGGCAGAAGCACTGGGAATCTGAGTTGGATATGCTTCGTGGAGCAAGGTAACCGCAATAGGACCTGGAGGTACCCAGACCCACAGGGTCCCAGAGCTGGGGGCTTCCTAACTTGGGCTTTGAAACTGTCCAGAGACTAATGAAGGGGCAGAGTTGAGCAGAGGCTGGCCCTGGCTAGACCAGCCCATCCCTCTCTACCTCCCCAGGCACCTCCCAGGTCTCCCCTTGGAGCCACGGGAGGCAAAGGTCACTCTACGGACACAGATGGCCAGCCTGGCCTTTCCTCCTGGCCCAGCTTGGAGGACAGAGCTTGGGGTGTGTAGCAGTGGCCAGCAGGAGGCTGGCAGTCAGAGCCGGCCTGGCCAGGCTCTTTCGGCGTGATTAGGTGCTTAATCGCTGAGGCCTGTCGATGCTGGGCTGTGATTATGATTTACAGCCAGGCTGCCCTGCGGGTGTGTCTTTTGGCCTCTCCAGTTGCACAGATTCCTGAATAAGAAAGCTCAGCAGGCTCTTCCATCACCCCAAACGACTGAGGTGGAATAGAGGGCCCCTCCAAGGAAGCAGCCACTGATGAGGCTTAGGGCAGGGCTCCCCAAGGACACAGAGTGCTGGGGGCTGGGGAGTGAGGTGGGAGGGGTTTCTGCCCGTAGGCCACGCCCTTGCTGTGGCCATGCATGTCTGATCTAGCGGCTCTTTTCTCCTTCAGGGACCCTGGGAGGTTCGGGGACATTATGCTGCAACGATGCAGCGCTCTGAGCACTGATGGTTGTTGTTTGGGTCTTTGCCTTTTGCACACTGTGCTGAGGGCAAGGCTGCAGCCTTGTCTCCTTCGGGCTTCTGACTTGGATAGCCAGGGTACCCGTGAGTGCCTTGTGCTGTAGAACTTGTCCCATCAACCCCTGCTGGAAGCGCTGCCCATTGTCTGTTGGCCTTCGGGAGGATGCGGAGGGGGCTGACAGCCAGGGCAGAGGTCCCTATGTCCCCTTCGCCTGCGCCTGGAGGGCGGGGCGTAGGCCTCCCTCCCCAGGAGCGGCTGCTCCCAGCGCTGCGCATTATTACTCCATTAGCGCCTTGTAGGGTTGACAAATGAAGGATAATTAATATCCGTGAGGGAAACAGATGTTGAGGTAATTCGCTCCCGCTGCGCATTTGCAATGGCTTCTCCTAACTCACCGGAGAGTGTGGCGGGACCGCGGGGGTCTTTCTGTGCCCTTGGTCAGGGTGATAGAGTTAGCAGGCAGAGTGGACATCAACTGAGCCCCACACGGGGGAGGGAACGTCTGATTCTTGATTCTTGTTTCCTGTTTTCCATTGGGACGTTCTGTGTCCCACCCCAGTTCCATCCCTGTACCATAAACCCATATGCTTCCTGGGGGATGGGCTCCTCACCAGGGGGCTCTTATGGAGCCCGCTCTGCTAGCTCTGGAATCCTCTGTGGGTCTGTCACACTGTTTCTAGCCCGGGGTAACTGCCCAACCCTGCTGCATACAGGTTTGGGCTCTGATCAAGGCCAAGATTCCTTGGCTCCTTTGGGAGTCTCAGTTTCCCTGTCAATAAAATGGCTACCTTGTATGTATGCACCCTAAGACAAGAGGATGGCATTTGGACTCCAATCAGAAAAAGAAGATGATGGGGTGAGTCCTCCCACTAAACAGACACTGGCAGCTGTTTGTGTCTGGCTCGAGTGTGTCCCTAGCTATGTGTGTGTCTCAGTGCAGGCTGGAAATATGTCTACAGGCAGGCCATATGCACCCTGTCAGGGACCGTCCTTTTCACCCTAGGGTCCCTCACTGGGGAGGGGCAGCAGGGACCCCACGAAGGTCCCAGAGCAGAACTTTGGGACTTGGCAGGCCACAGTGCAGCTGTTGCTATTTAGAAGAGGGACATTGGCGTGCAGGGACCAGGCTGGTGGGCCGAAGAGCCTGGAAATATGGGTACTGCCAGATGATGGCTGGGGAGTGAGCTCCAGTAGAGCTGGGCTTTCAGCTCTAAGGAAGGTTTGTTTTACCTAAATAAAGGTCCAACTTCATTCCCTTTAACATTTTTTTTAATTTATAAAAGTGTAGAAATTTACAAAAGTAAATCAGAGGCCCCCTACCCACCATCCAGTTACACTAAAGATACATTTAACTCCCAACTGCCTTTTTTCTTATAATTGAAAAAAAGTTGCCAGCAGAGTTATATCCAAAGCTGATTTATTCACACGAGTACTAATCTGGAATTTATTCAATACTAGCCAATAGGAAAGTGCATAGACCAACTACAATGTGGTCATCCAATGGAATACTATACAGCAGTGCACAGAACCAGCTGATACTGCACTGTGAAAGACTTGGCAAAGAGCCCTTCCCCACAGAGAGAGTTCTAGAAAGTGGCTAAACTATGGTGACAGATATGGCAGACCCACAGGCAGAAGCATGAATGGACTAGCCACCCAGCTGGTATGCTTGACCCAGGACAGCAGGGCCTCAACTGTAAAATGAAAAATAGAAATTGGATCAAGGGTTGGGTTTGGTGCTGGTGTCCAAGAGAGTAAGACAGGAAGGTTCTGACTTGGAAACTAGTCTGACAACAAAGTGAGATCCTATCTTTCTTTTTTAACTAATAAAAAGGCAAAACTTTACAAGTGAAACACTCCACTGCCAGGGAGTAGACAGTTAAATTCTAGCATCCAACTCTAGTGCTCCAGTTGTTAGCCTGTATCCTTTTTTTTCTTAGACTTATTTTTAATGTGTGTATTTGGCAGAATATACATCTGTGCACCGCCTGTGTGCTTGGTGGCTGTGGAAGGTAGATTGGATCCCCTGGAACTGAAGTTACAGACAGTAGTGAGCTGTCATGTGGGTTCTGGGAATCAAACCCCGGTCCTCTTAAGTGCTGATCCTTCTTTCCCAGGCCCCATCTTCCAGCCTTTATCTGAAAGAAGCAGAACCTTGGGCTGGTGAGATGGCGCAGCAGTAAATGACACTGGCAATGAAGCCAGACACCAGAGATTGAGCCTTGGGATCCAGATATTGGAAGAAATGATTTCTGTGGATTTTCCTCTGACCACACATTCACTGTGGCACAAGCCCCGGGACTAAGTTTCTCCCAAGCTGTGCTGTGAGGCTTCCCTCCTATGCAGGACTTTTCCGTTTGTTCATAAACAGCAGCACAGCCTGGGAGCTTTGCCTGGAGGCTTGTACCCTGCTTGAGTGTGGAACAATCACAGGCTGGGTTCTGGCTTTCCCTTCTTCAGTGCTGGGCAGTATTCCACTGGCTGCACGCAGCACCCCGTGGATAGGCATTAGTGTTGATTCTGTTTGTCCGCCTGCCGTTCTGCTGCTCCAATGCTGACTTTGGGTGTGTGTCTCCCTCCATTCCCCCCCACACACCCCGGCTGTATCTGGGGTAGGGGCAGCCTGGCGGCTTGGCTCGCCACCCCCGCCGGTCCTTACGGTGCCTCTGTCGCCCCCAGGTGGTCAAGGTGGTGGGCAGCAACATCTCCCACAAGCTGCGGCTGTCGCGGGTGAAGCCCACTGATGAAGGCACCTACGAGTGTCGCGTGATCGACTTCAGCGACGGCAAGGCCCGGCACCACAAGGTCAAGGCCTACCTGCGGGTGCAACCCGGGGAGAACTCGGTGCTGCAGCTGCCCGATGCGCCCCCTGCCGCGCCCGCGCCGCCGCCCAAGCCCGGCCGGGAGCTGCGCAAGCGCTCTCTGCCCGAGGCCTGCAGCCTGTAGCCCGCCCGCCCCGCATGCAGTCCTCCCGACCCTGCGGCGACGGCGGCAGAGGAGTCCCGCGTGTGCTTTGCTTGCTTGCCCCCCTCCCGGCTCCGCCTCGTGCACCCCGTCCTCGCGGCCAGCCCCCTGGTGAGGAGTCGGGCCGGGGCGGAGCCCACGCTCCTGTTCGGTCTCTTTCTACCCGGAACCGGCTCCGGATCCCCCAGGGTAGCGGAGATCCACCAGCCTCACGCGGGAGGCTGCCCTACCAGGCAGAGTTAGCACCAGCAGGCTCGCTCTGGGCCCTCGAGGCTCTCGCCGAGCCCCCCTCTGCCTGCATCCCCACGCTCAGCCCTGTCTTGGGCCTGTGAAGTCCACCCAAGGGATCCCCTCCACCCCTCCCCTCCCCATTCCTGATCAGGGGACACTCACCCTGGTGGTTTGTAAATATTTCTATTGGGCCCACCCCGCCCCGGAACTGGCTCAAACCTCTGGCCACCCTCGGTGATGGAGGGGAGGTGGGAGGCCCAGGGCTTTGCCTAGGGGTGAGCGGGCCCTGTGTATATGACCCAACCTGTGAGTACCAGCCAACTCCAATAAAGCGGTTTAAACCAACCCGGACGTGTCTTGCTGGGGCAGCTGAGCTACTGACGGGAGGAGGGAGGGAGGGAGGCAAGGAGGGCTTGGTGGGTCATAGCACTGAGCAGAATGACCTTGGTGCTGAGAGGAGCCTGAAAGGGCAGGCTGGAGCTGCTACAGGCTGGGGAGACGGGTCCCCAAAGGGCAATAGAAGCAGCTTTGGTCGACCCCCACAATGAATACTGGCACCCGAATCAGTCCTGAATCCCGCAATAATCACACAGGCACAAGAACCTGTGCAGGAATGGATTAGCATCTTTGTAGCTACCACCTAGAAAACCTGTCACTCCCAAGCCGACCCCACCTCAGCCCTGGCTTTCCCCTCACTCTTAGAAGGAACCCAGTGTGGTGACTCTTATCCTTATCATCATCATCATTAATTTTGGAGTCTCATAATAGCCCCTGTGGGCCTGAAATTCGTGGTCCTGTTGTTTGAATCTCCCAAGAGCCAGGTTATAGAAGTGTCCAACCATCCTTACTTTAGTAGGTTTTGATTGTTTTCAGTTTTATACCTATATCTTTATCTTTTCTTATGTACATCTTTCTGGAGGACACACTCATGCCTCAGCACGTGTGCAGAGGTCAGAGGATGTTCCTTCTTCTCTCCTACCACCACGTTGGTCTTGAGGATCAAACTCAGATCATCAGACTTGGCCACAGGTGCCTTCACCCATGGAGCTGTCTCACCCACTGCACATGTCACTTGAAACAAAATATTTTAATTTACTTTTTTTTTTTTTGGAGTGCTGGGAATGAGGGTTCCTTGTACATGCTTAGCAAGTGCTCTCCCATGGAGCTATATCCCAGCCCCTATATACCTTTTTTTTTTTTTTTTTTTTTTTGAAACATGGTCTCATGTAGCTTAGAATAGCCTCAAACTCTGTGCAGTCAAGGAAGACCTTGAGCTACTGATGCTCCTGCCTTGGCTTCTCCAGTACTGGGTTGACAGGGTGAGGGTGTGTAGTGCTTTATCTAGGGCTACTGCTATGAACACCTTCTCCATCTCTGCTGTGCACACAAGCCAGGCTGGTGCCCCAGGATCCAGGCCGGTCCATTTTAGATCTCATATTCTCCTTGAAGCATCACTGTCCTGCTATTACACTAGAGAGGACTCAGGCTCAGAGAAGGAACGTGGTTCATCCTAGCTCACACAGTAGTTAGACCTTCCTTACCTAAAAGTGTGAGTGGTTGGCCCTGGCAAGACAGGATCCCTTCAAATCCCTCCTCTCTCACCAAGCATGCCTTGGATCATCCCAATTGCCATAGTTCTGCTGAGAATTATATGTTAACGTGAACCTCTCAGGCCAGTATGGCCAGCCCGTCCCTTTCTCTGCACCTTCAGACACCAATAGCACTGGGTAGTGCTATTGAATGAATCAGTCCATCTCAGAACTGTCCAAAGGCAATGTTGGCCTTGGAAGGCCCAGGTCCCTCTGTTAGTGATGACAATGCACACTAGCTCTAGCAAAAACTGGGCCCCAAGACATTTGCATACCACAGTACCCCCAAGCAGGCCCTATATCCTCAATTTTCAAATGAGAACACAAGTTCAGAGGAAGGCAGCTGCAGGCAGACAGGCAGAATGGATGGATGGATGGACAGATAGATGGATGGATGGACAGATGGATGGATAGATAATGGATGGACTGGTAGGTGAGTGGATGACAATGGATGAGCGGTTGGTGGATAAGTGGGTGCATGAGGGATACGTGGATGGATGATGGATGAATAATGGGTGAACAGTGGACAGGTGGATGTGCTGCTGGGTCAGTGAGTAGGTAGATTAATATATGTATGGAAGCCTGATAGATGGATGGAAGGACTGCTGGACAGACTGCTGGATGCATGGAAGGACTGCTGGATGGTAGGTAGACAATGGCTGACTAGTGGTGGATAGATAGGTATGTGGAAAGATGAATGGGTGGGTTAAGACATAACTAACCTAGGCTATGACAGAGCCAGGAGGCTGGACCTGTACCGGTTGCAGAATCTGGGTATCCAAGGACCCTCTTGTCTGCCCTGTGGTCATGTGGCCAGTGTCTACCATGAATTCAATGAATCCATCCATCTCAGAACTGTCCAAAGGCAATGCTGGCCTTGGAAGGCCCGGGTCCCTCTCTGAGGGAGTAGGGCCTTGCTGATGTTAGTGATAACAATGCACAATAGCTCTAGCAGGACCCTGAGCTTTGTGCCAGGCACTGGTGCAGGGCTTTTCACAGCAAAATCTGCACACCACAAAGCCCCCTCCTCCCACAGGGGAATTTAGTCTACCTCCATGGGGAGAGCCCATGGGGAAAAAAGTGCCTGACTGGAATCTTTCTCCTGCTCATCCTTTCTGCAAGGCCTCCAACAGGGCCCTTCATCTTCCTTTACCTCAGTTTTCCTTTCTGTGTAATGGGGACAATACTGGGGAAGTGAAGCCTCAACCACCATGAGCTGTCATCACACATACAAGAAAACAACATCAAAAGGACAGATGAGGAATACTGGGGATATGTGCAGGACCCAGACCGCTCACAAAGCTGAGGGGATGGGAAATGAGGCAGCTTCTCAGTGTCAGTCTCCATACCTCTCAGCAGGCCCACTTCCGAGAGATCTGAAAACACAAGCCTGTTTTGAATGAATATTCATTTGAATATTCATGGAAGTTTACAAATGGAAACAGCCTCAGTGCCCATCAATCAGTGAGTGGCTGATGAAGAAAATGTGGCCTATCCAGGTAATGAAATATTATTTGAGAGTAAAAAATAACATTTTCATGTACAATATAGCATATAGGAACCTTGAGAACACTGTGATAAGGTAGGTGATAAAAAATATTCTAAAATTGGTTGTCACCATGGTTGTATGACTGTGTGGATTTGGTGAATCACTGAACAGATATTTTAAGTGGATGAATGTATGGTGTATGGATATCTCAATAAAGCTGTTAAAAGAAACAGTATACTCCTGACTGCAGCACTCTGCCCACGTGTCAAAACTGGGCACATGGCAGGCACTTGGAAATTATGGTTCCTGTTTATTTATTGCTGTGATTTTTAAGTGAAAGCTAGAGATAGTTAGGCACAGCTGGTGGTGGCAGCTGGGCAAAGTGGCAATAATAAAACTGGGAAAAATGTTCCTAAGGTGGTGCCCAGGCCTGTCCTGAAGGTTCAGAAGAACCCACCATCCTCTGAGGGTAGTTAACAAGCCACTTTCACCTTTGTGTCCAACACAGGAATAGCCTTGAGGCCAAGGAGATGGCCCGGTTGGTAAACTGCTTGCCATTCAAGCATAAAGACTTGCTATAGGATAATGCTCATGTACACTGTAAAGATTTGTCACTCAAATTGATTTAATAAAACACTGCTTGGCCAATAGCCAGGCAGGAAGTGTAGGCAAGATGACCAGACTAGGAGAATTCTGGGAAGAGGAAGGGTGAAGTCAGAGAGACAACAGCTAGCCACAGAGCAAGCAGGACATGTAAAAATGAGGTAACAAGCAGTGAGCCACGTGGCAAAGCATAAATAGAAATATGGGTAAACTTAAAAGTGTTAAGAGTTAACTACTAACAAGCCTGAGCTAAGGACTGAGCATTTATAATTAATATTAAGCCTCTGAGTAGTTATTCAGGAACTGGAGTGTATGAGAGAAATGTTCCATTACAAAGACCTGCATTTGATTCCCAGGACCAACATTTTTTTAAAGTAGGCAGGATCATGCTTACAATCCCAAGGCTTGGGAGGTAGAGACAGACAGGATTCCAGAGCTCTGGCCAGTCAACTTGGCCTAATCAATAGATTCCAGTCCAACAGAGAGACCCTGCCAGCTGAGGAAAGACACTGAGATGTCTGGTTTCCACATGCAAACAAATATACACATGCCACAAAGAATAACCTGGAATCATTAGGTATGGTGGTATATTCCTGGATCCCCAGCCACTCTGGCTGCTGAGGCAGGAAGATTGCTTGAACCCAGAAATTTTTTGTTTTGTTTTGTTTTTTTGTTGTTATTGTTATTTTTTTTTTTTTGAGACAACGTTTCTCTGTGTAGCTCTGGCCATCCTGAAACTTGCTCTGTAGACTAGGCTGGCGTTAAACTCAGAGATCTGCCTCTCTCTACCTCTCAAGTGTTGGGATCAAAAGTGTGCACCACAATTGCCTGGTAAACCTAGGAATTCAAGGCTAAAAAACAAACAAACACAAAAAGAACCCCAGTGTCAGGTTTATTCTAAATTCTTGACCTTCAGACCCTGCCAGCATCTACAGCTACCGAGCAGCCTCAAGATAACCATATCTCAGTGAAGTCTCCCCATGGAGTTTGAATGGCTGTAGGTTATTCCATTGTTGAACAATGAATGATTTATCCAGAGGATTCCCAAAGGCTGGTCCATGGAGTCTCCTGCTCCAGAAACAAGGTTGCATGGAATGTTCTACTGGGCAAACCTGAGGAAAGGCAGAATGCTTCTGCAAGCTGTCTCCATACCTTAGAACTGCAGGGTCAAATCACCGCTACTGTTTTAATTCCTGTTAGTTACTTTCCATCGAAGTGTGAGCAATTTACACTTCTGTAACTGGAGTGTGGGTGTGCATGGCCCTCTTCTTCCCCGACTCCACAACCTCAGGATCAAATGGATTGATCTTAGTGATCTGTGGGTTAGCTGGAATTCCCACCCTTCACTGTTTCCTGTGAGCTGGACCCAGCAGCCATTTGCTGATCTACCAGGCCCCTGCTCTCTCTCCCCAGGGACTGGCAGCTCAGTCTTGGCTGCCCCATTATTGGCTGTGGCTGTCATGCTGTTGATTTGTGGCATCTCTGTGAAGTACATTTCAAATTGGTTTTGTTTTCTTTTTTCCTTCTGACTTTTTGTTTGACAAATATCTTTTGTTAAGTAGTTTTAGTGTCTCTATTACTTTATCATTTCTGAGTTAGCTCTCATTATATAAACATAATTTTGAGTCTCTGGGAACTTAGATTGTCTTCAGGTATAATCTAGGATCTCCTGTTCACTTTTTTCCTAGCTTTTTAATTCTTCTAGACTGTTAGCTGTACCTTTATTCCCCTGATTGGTACAAGATGTCATCAGCTCTAAGCTCAGCTCCCACATCCATGGTCTCTTCCCATCTTCTTTCTTCGCCTTCATCCATATATGATGGGTCAGCATCCCACTGTTTTAATTATAAGTCTTATGACACATTTCAATGTCTTCTGCAGCTTTCCACTTCCCTCTCTGTATAATGTTTGATTTTGGTTTTGAGACAGGGTTTCCCTGTGTATTTCTGGCTGTCCTGGAGCTCACTATGTAGTCCAGGCTGGCTTCAAACTCACAACTATCTTCTTGCCTCTGCCTCCACTGCCTGGCTCATGGGTAACATTTTATCTCCAGAACTTACTGCTTTTAGACCTAGAATCATTGAGATAGAAAGTTCTTCCTTACAGCTGGAGGGATGGTTTAGCAGTTAAGAGCACTGGCTGTTTTTCCAGAGGAACTGGGTTCAGTTCCCAGCACCCACTTGGCAGCTCACAAATGCCTGTAACTCTATCTTTAGGGGATTCAAAGCCCTCACACAGACGTGCATTCTGGCAAAATACCAATACACATAAAGTAAGAATAAATAAATCATTAAAAAAAAGTTCTCCCTCCAACACGTTCAAGGCCCTGTGTTTAGTCCTCAATTCAGACACAATTCAATTGGTGTCTTAGTTAACCTTCAATTGCTGTTCAGAGACAGCATAGCCAAGGTAACTTATTTAAAAACATTTAATTAGGGGCTTTGCTTACAGTTGCAGAGGGTGAATCCTTGACCATCATGGTGGGGTGGCAGGGAGCATGATGGCAGACAGGCCTGTCTCTGGAGCAGTAGCTGAGAGCCCCCCTCTTATCCATAAGCAGGAGAAAGGGGAAGGAAAGAGACAGAAAGAGAGAGAGAGAGTGATTGCTAGGCTCGTGCCAACTTGACACAAATCAAGAGTTATCTAAAGGGAGGGAATCTCAAGAAAATACCTCCAGAAGATCAGGCTGTAAGGCGTTTTCTTAATTAGTGATTGATGTGGGAAGGCCTCGCCTATTTCAGGGGGTTCCTTCCTTGTTCTGGTGGTCCTGGATTCTCTAAGAAAGCAGACTGAGGAAGTCTGGGGAAGCAAGTCAGTAAGAAGCACCCTTCATGGCCTCTGCACCAGCTCCTGCCTCCAGGTTCCTACCCTATTTGAGTTCCTGTCTTGACTCCCTTTGAAGATGAACAGTGATGTGAAAGCGTTAACCAAATAAACCCTTTCCTTCCCAAGTTGTTTTTGATCATAGTGTTTCATGATAGCAATAGAAATGCCAAGAGAGAGATATCAAGAGATGAGAGAGAGAGAGAGAGAGAGAGAGAGAGAGAGAGAGAGAGAGAGAGAGAAACTAAGGGACAGGGCAATGGCTTTTGAAACCTAAAAGCCCACCCCTACTGACACACCTTCTCTATCAAGGCTAAACCCTCTAATCCTTCCTAAGCAGTTCCATGAACTAGGAAGTAAACATTCAAATACATGAACCTGTGGGGGCCATTCTCATTTAAACCACCACAGTTAGGATTATGTTAAACTCATAAATTGGCACAGCTTCTGTAGCCATGTCTTTGTGTGTCTTAACAGTCCCTCCCTGTTACGACATCCCCACCATTGAAAAGTTAGCCAGTTACTATTTTAAAAGGTGCTGTGGGAGTATGCTCTTGAACACTGTAAATATTTGTCACTCATATTGGTTTAATAAAATGCTGATTGGTCAGTAGCCAGGCAGGAAGAATAGACAGGACAGCCAGACTAGGAGAATCCTGGGAAAATGAAAGAGAGAACAGGAGTTACCAGCCAGATACAGAGGAAGCAAGATGAGAATGCTGCAGTGAGAAAAGGTACCAAGCCACATGGCTAAACATAGATAATAATTATGGGTTAATTTACATGTGAGAGCTAGTTAGTAATGTGATTAAACTGGACTAGCATTTACTACAATATTAAGCCTCTGAGTCAATTATTGAAGAAGTGGCTGCTGGGTATTTGAGAGTTTCTGGCAGGACAGAAATTACAACTACGTCTTAATGTATCTCTTTAGAACGTATTTTCGAAATATGACTAGAAGAGCAAAAATATGTGTGCTAGTCACATGGACTGAAATAAATGTGAAATATAAATTGGAAAATATAGTACGATTGGTTTAACTTTTATGTTTATTAGAGCTTTTATTTTAATTTGTAATATTTATTTATTTATTTGGTGCTGAGGACACTAGAAACCAAACCTAGAGCTCTGCCATACTAGGTAAACATTCTAGCACTGAGCTATATCCTCAGCCCTGGAAATTTAATAAAATATTGAGGGAAGAGGGGAAGAGATGACTTCACAGCTAAGAGCATAATCTGCTCTTCCAGAGGATCTGAGTTCAGTTCCCAGAACTCACTTTGGACATCAACTATATGGGATACAGCACCCCCTTATGGCCTTCCTAAGTACTGCACTCATGTGCACCACCCCACAACATATACATATAATTTAAAAGATTTTCTTTTTAGATTTCATATATTTTGTGCCTGCAAATGTTTTGCCTTGAATACATGTATATGTACTGTGTGTATGTCCAGTGCATGTGGGTATCAGAAAAGAGCATCAGGTCCACTGGACCTGCAGTTACGGATAATTGTGAGCCACCATGTAGGAAACAAATCCCAGTCCTTGGAAAGAACAGCCAGAGTTCTTAACTGCTGAGCCATCTCTCTTGCCCCCACATATACACATAATTTAAAATAAAATCTTTCTCTGCCAGATGCTGGTGGAACACACCTTTAATCAGCACTCAGGAGGCAGAAACAAGCAGATCTCTGTGAGTTCGAGGCCAGCCTGACCTACAGAGTGAGTTTCAGGATATTTAAGACTACACAGAGAAACGTGGCCTCAAAAAACTCAATAAATACATACTTACATAATACATAAAATCAAATTCTGCTCAGAAGAGATGCTGAGAGAAGAGGGAACACTTAGGTTTGCTTTTGAGCCTGGCACAGAGGCAAACGCCTGTCCTCCTGGCCCCTGAAGCAGGAGACCGGCTTGAAGCCAGGAGTTTGGAACCGTCAAAGGCAAGAAGCCCTCACACACACCGCAAGGATGCTCTCTCTCTGTAGGCGGCATAGTTTTG
This sequence comes from Sigmodon hispidus, assembly GCA_004025045.1. Lineage (NCBI taxonomy): Eukaryota > Metazoa > Chordata > Mammalia > Rodentia > Cricetidae > Sigmodon > Sigmodon hispidus. Next base: position 150,510 of record PVIH01003617.1, read on the forward strand.
TTGAGTCACTTCTCACTTTTCTTGCTGTAGCCATTGCAATAAGATCTTCTGCTGTCTTCTGCTTTGTTCCTGTTTTATACATGTGAAGGCTACTGGATTCTGCATTTTGTATTTTTTGTGCTGAGGCTTGAACCCAACAGTCATGTGTCTGCAAAACACTCACTCTACCACTAAGCTACCCCCTCACCTGACTTCTGTATTTTTCATTTGTGGATCTTGCCATTGTATTGAATTTGAACCATTTGCGGTGGTTTTCCACTTGGTTGCCCCATCCACCTCCCAGCCATGTAAATGACAACTGCATTTCTTTCCAGCCTATACACTTCTTACTGTTTCCTCTTATCTAATTGCACCGGCCAGTATCTTCTGTTAAATGAGAGTTCTGGTTGAGGGTTTTGTTCGTTTATTTTGTTTTTGTTGTTTTTGAGGTAGCCCTGGCTATTGTGGAATGCCTCCTCTTCCTCCCAAATGCTGGGATTTAAGGTGTATACGACCATGCCTGGCTTTATTGTGCCTTTAACTTTAATGTGAATGCTTTATTTTCTTTCACAACATTGTCCAATGTCCTGTGACTGTCTTAGTCAGTGTTTTATTGCTGTAAAGAGATGTCATGACCAAGAAAGCATGTAATTGGGTCTCGCTTACAGTTTCAGAGGCTTAGTCCATTATCATTATGGTGGGGAGCATGGCCACATGTGGGCAGACATGGTGCTGGAGATGTAGCTGAGAGCTGCATCCTGATCCACAGGCAGCAAGAAGAGAAGGAAGTGTAAATGGACATTTCTTGTCCTGACTTCACAGACCCAGATAACTGATCCAGAGCCTGAATGTTACTTATAAATGCTTGGCCAATAGCTCAGGCTTATTACTAGCTAAGTCTTACACTTAAATTAATTCATAATTCTATTTCTGCTTTGCCATGTTGCTCATGGCTTGTTACCTCATTTTCTACAAGTCCTGTTTGCTCAGCAGCTGGTTCTGCTATCCTTCTTCTCACATTCTCACTTTGGTTTTTTTTGACTAACTTCCTGCCTAGCTACTGGCCTTTCAGTTTTTATTAACCAATGAGAGTAATGCATATTCACAGTATACAGAAAGATTATTCCACAGCAAGAGAGCCTGGGCCTGGTGTTGTCTTTTGAAATGTCAGAGCCCACCCCCAGTGACACACCTCCTCTAACAAGGTCACACCTCCTCCAATAATGCCACACCTTCTAATCCTTTTAATCCCATCAAAGCATTCAAGATTCACAAACCTATGGGGACTATTCTTATTCAAACCTCCACAGGTTGTTTGAGGAGCCTTGACCTTACTGGTAAGGCTTTTAAGCACTTCAGTGTCAGCTCTGTCTCAGCCAGAACTGACAGATAGGCATGGGATCAAATCCAAGCTCTGCCACCATTGAGGTGTGTGATGCGGGGTTTACCTCCTCTCCCTGAACTTCCAAGTTTTTATAGGAAATTTATGCAGGCACTGAAGTTGGTGTCTGTTCTCATTTATAAGCACAGAGTGTTGACAGGGTAGGGCCTGGGAATCTGCATTGCTAGCCTGCCTCTCTGCCTGACTGAGTGGGTGAGTTGCTGGGGTATCCCTTGTGCAGAGTGAGGTGTTTGAACAGATGGGCGAGGTGAGAGCCCCCATCATTGCTGATGGGTAGTAGAGAAGAGATAGAACTAGGAGGCTGGCTGTTTGCAAAGGGCAAGTATTACATCTGCACCTGAAACATAGATCAATATTTGAGGAAAACCAATCAGGACGCAAGAGTAAATAAAATGGGGGCGGGAGATGAAGGATGCTGAGGTTGGCAAGGATCCTAGGCTGTGCACCATCTGGTGTCTCAGTCCCCTTGACGACGTCTCTTCCCCATGTGCTGAGCCTTGCTCTACTGAAGGACACCCTCGCTGTCACTACTGAGGCAAAGCCTGGAGTCCTGTCCACCCACACCTCCTCCAGCTGCTCCTACCCTCTCCTAATCCGACATCTTTTCTTTTCTTGATTTAGTCCAGGTTTGGTTCATTTTCTACACTCCTTTTGGATCACTTGTCTCAGAAAAGACCTGCCTAGTTTGATTTGTATGTCTTCATCAGGCTCCTAGGAGGTGTCATCCCTCACCCCCCCATCCCCAGCACTAGGCATTGTACCTGCAGCCTTGCATATGCTAGGCAAGTACTCTGCCTCTGAGCTCCATGTCTTTCCTTTTTACTTGGAGATATGGTCTTACTAAGTTGGTCCACTTGAACTTCATTTTAGTTCGAGACCAGGCAGGTCTTGAACCTGTGGACATTCTGACTCAGCCTCTCCCCAAGCTGGGATCATAGGCCAGTGCCATCAAGCCTGGCTCAGCCTGGAGCTCTTACTATGAAATTCAAGTGCTTTGTGGATAGAACACAAGATTCACACACAGGAGTGGGAAAGCCCCGCATTGAATGGGAAAGCTGTACCCCTTTATTCTCACTAACTCAGCATCCCCTTTTCCCCAGAAAAAAAAAGAAGCCATGTTATCTATTACCGTGGCATCAGCAGCGACTCTGTCACTATGGGAACTGCAGAGTCTTTGTATCATCCCAAAGTGCTTTTTGCAGAGGGCCCAGTTCACTGCACATGCACACTGTGGCTTTAAAACTGAAGTGTTACCAGGCCAGCTGCTGGATTCTGTTATTGGCCTAGTAAAGAAGTTTACTTTAAATAAAAAATGTGGTTTATATGGGAACTATCCCTATGGGCTCACCTGTTTGGATAGTTGGCCTCCAGCTGGTGGCACTGTTTGGGAAGGTTGTGCAATCTTTAGGAAGTTAGAGCCTTGCTGGATGTGCTGATTAGTTTTATGCCAATTCAACATAAACTGGAGTCACTGGAGAGGAGGGAGCCTCACTTGAGAAACTATCTCCATAAGATCCGGCTGTAGGTAAGCCAGTAAAGCATTTTCTTAATTAGAGACTGAAGTGGGAGGGTCTAGTCCATTGTGGGGAGGGGCCACCCCAGGCAGGTGGTCCTGGGTTCTATATGAAAGCAGGCGGAGCAAACCATAGGGAGGGAGCCAGTAAGCAGCCCCCCTCCATGGCCTCTGCATCAGCTCTTGCCTCCAGGTTCCTTGCCTGCTTGGATTCCTTTTCTAACTTCCTTCAATGATAGACTAAGATGTTGAAGTATAACCCAAATAAATCATTCCTCTCCAAATTACTTTGGTGATAGTTTTTTTTTTTTTTTTTTTTTTAATCATAGCACTAGAAACCCTAGCTAAGACATTGTAGGAAGTAGGTCACTGGGGGTGGGTCTTCCAGTCTTATTAAACCAACCTTACTTCCTGTTCCATCGTGAATGTGAATGCAATGTGCTCATCCAATGTCCTGCCCCCAATCCAGCCTCCTGCCACATGATCCTTGTGATGGGACTGTATCCCTTAGAACTGTAAGCCACAATAAACTTCTTCTCCTTATGTTGCTTTTCAGGGTGTCTTATCACATAACAAGGAAGATACATGTGTGGCTCAGTGGTAGAACACTTAACTAGCTCTGGGTTCCATCTCTCAGCACCACAAAATGAGACAAAGCATATTTATTCCTATACCAGGCTTTAAAATATATTTTTAGAAATTGCATTTTACTATAATGGGTTCCTTTTGCCATTTTAAAAATAAATGTAATTGAAAATTGTTACACCTCATCATCCTACCAGAAGGTCTGCAGAGTGTATGTGTGTGTGTGTGTGTGTGTGTGTGTGAGAGAGAGAGAGAGAGAGAGAGAGAGAGAGAGAGAGAGAGATAACCTGGTCCTTAATATTCACATTCCATTATACTTGCCAAAGGTTAGCTTGCACTGTATCATGTGACCTGATGAGATTAGAGAGAACATTGATTTCTTGTGGAAAAGGTTTTTTTTTTTTTTTTTAGTTTTTTTTTTTTTTTTAAACTCTTCAAAGGAGCAAAAGAAAGCACCCTTCCTACCTCTGTTCTTGATGTCTAAGCACTGGAGGGCATAATTTCTCCACATTTTGAGTCTCCCCTCGGAGAGCAGCTTGGCCAGTTGACAGGCAGAGATGACTGATGGGAAACCCCTGTGTCTCTGAGGATTCCTGGAGCTAGTGGCTTGGCCAGAAGCAGAAGCACCTTATGTCTCAGCTCCTGCTACCACCAACAAATCCTGACAATGAAGGCCGTTTAGGTCAGCTGTCTATTAGTCGTAGCCAAGAGAACCTTCTGGAATGCACCCTAGGTAGAGACTTGGCTTGACTACCATCATCTTTGTGTGTTTGCGTACTTTATGCATTGAGTGGTTATTCCTGTATATGTACATGCATCACAGACATGCCTGGGGCCTGAGGAGATCAGAAGAGGGTATCAAGTCTTTTGAAGCTTGAGTGTATTAGTCAGGGTATCAGGGTTCTCTAGAGCAGCAAAACTTATAAAATTAATGTATTCATATAATAAATAAATAAATGCCATTATATATGGGATTTATTAGAATGCCTTACACCTTGTGCTCCAGCTAATCCAACAATGGCTTTCTACCAATGGAGGGTCCAAGAATCCAATAGACCTATTCAGTCCATAAGACTGGAAATAGACTCTAATACTGGTGAGGGAACAGACTTGCCAGTGAGAGCGTGAGCAATCAGGCAAAGACAGCCAGCTTCCTTCTTCCATGTCCTTTATAGAAGCTGTCAGCAGAAGGTGTGGCCCAGATTAAAGGTGGAATTTTCCACGTCAAAAAATCTGGATTAAATCTTCCCATCTGAGAAGACTCAGATTGAAAGTGACTCTTCCCACTTCAAATGATTTAATTAAGAAAAACACTGAACATTCCTCACGGATGTACCCAGCCACTTGGGTTTTAGTTCATTCCTGGCATAGTCAAGCTGGTAACCAAGAATAGCCATCACATGGAGTTAGCAGTAGTTGTGAATGACGTGTGTGCTGAGAACCAAACCTGGATCCTCTCCAAGAACAAGAAGTGCTGTTGACCACTGAGCCATCTCTCCAGCTGTGGCCACCATCTTGATTGTGGCTGACACTTTGCCCAGTTGACCCTCACACACATTCCAAACATTAAGACAGTCAACTGTGGTTCTCAGCATCCCAGCCCCAGCTTCCACTTGACACATTCACGGTTTATAGGAAGCCCAGGGACATTCTGGTTGGCTAGAGCTCACCTTTGTCTACTTGAGCATACAAACCCCTTCTTCCAACTGGAGAGCGTGAGCTAAGCATGTGGCTCTGCCAGGCCTTGCCCTTCTTCTCCCTGATTCCCTCTGTCTTGCCAAAACCTGTTAGGTTACATTCCGAACCCAGGCTCCCAAAGTCTAGTCCCTCACTTGGCCAACCTCTCCCCTTGAGGCCGACTACCAAGGTCCAGCAGTAAAGTATTAAAATCCAGCAATCAAAAGCCCCCTTTGGCTCACATAATTAACAACCCAATTAAAATTAAACACCTCATCCTAACATGGAGTTTCCCCCTTTAGCTTTATAAACTGCCATTTTCCTGTGTGCCTTGTCTGTATCTTATCTGGAGACAGTCCTTTCTCCAGTTCTCCACCCCTGGGGACAAATACCCTCTGACCCTCCCGCTCTCCCCTCCTCCCTCATCTTCTGTCTTTGTTCCCTATTCCCTGCCCGCCGTCCGTCCCTCTGGGGCAAATAAATCTCCTTTGCGCTGAGAACTTTGGTCTTGGCGGTCCTGAGCTGGTACTTTTCCTTTCAATCCTGCTGTGGTTCCTCCAGTGTTTCACTGCCTACATGCCATCCTGGATTGTCCCTCTGCCTGGTACCTTCGGTGTTTCACTGACACACTGTCACACTGTGCCATCCTGAACGGCTTCTCCATCTTTGGTCTCTCAGCACCTTGGCCGCTCCACTGTTTCTAAAACATCCACGGTGATACTCCTCCCACACGTGATTCTCACTATTGCTGTGGTGACAGAGAAACAAGCCAGCCCTTCTGTCATTTGGACTGGTCTGACCTCTCATCAGTGAACTCTACAGACCTGGTTTGAAACCTTGATCCTTCCCTACTGTGTGTCAAGCTAGGTCGCTGCTTCTCAAATTACAGCATGTGTCAGAATCATGCTAACACTGGTGAACAGTAGCTTGTTAAAATGCAAATTACTGAGCACCATCCAGCAGGATTGGAGCAGGTCATAAAAATTTGCATTTCTTTAAAAAATTCCCTATTGCTACTGCTGTTCCTGGTGCTCGCTGTGGCCGCCTCTACTTAGTGGCCTTGGGTCTAAGGTGGTCACACTCACAGCTTCTAAAACTGCAGTCACGAGTCAGCTATCGCCTCCCTCAACATTGAAGCAAGCTCCTCTTATCACAGCCCAAATCGCAGACAGCTCTCATACTGTTGCCTTGTATCTCAACAAACCTGGAAATCCGGTTTCCCTCTGTGGCTCCTGAGCTCTCTTGAAGCAGAAGCAGGACTTGGTGCTTTTTTTTTTTTTTTTTTTTTTTTTTTTTTTTTTTTTTTTTTTTTTTTTTTTTTTT